>ML784243.1:457415-480146 GCA_009831015.1 Picea engelmannii | reverse complement strand
AAACAACACACGCTATGAATCTGAGAAGCAATCAATCAAACAAACCTTCCTATGATGAAACCACTAGTTGGTGATGAAATCCAACATCGCGAGATCAAAATAGGAAGGGGTGGGGATAGAGCGGGTGGATCAGTTATGTTGGCGACCTGATTAACGGACTTATGCCTTGGTGCAAGCTTCCACGCAGTAATTGTGGATTTACCCTCCAAGGAGCCCGAGTGAGTTTGACCAACGTCTGTTACAGGTACAATGAGACTTCCCTTCACCATCACCTTATGTGAGACCCTAAATATTGTGGCTACTAAGGTTACCAACTCATAGTCAACCCCTAGGTGGGTATAGTCGACAGTCCAGCCAAAACGTATGGGCAGGATAACAAGTCTGAAATCAACTTGAAAGGCTCCCACACATAATCGTGGGTATACCTTCCAGTGACCCCCAATATATGATCCGACCACTACAAACAATTGGGCCACGGAGGGATAATCTCCGTAACTCACCCGAATGTGACCTCGTGCGTAACCCTTGTGTGAGAGGGGGATCCCAGCAAGCCAATACGACAATTGTATTTGACTCTCCCTACCACAAGATACTAAGTTATCCTTTCAACCTATTCCAAAGCCCTACACCTTAAACTAATGTAGGTTTTCTAACAAAGATATAAAAAGTATGATAAATTTTAGTTAAGCGTTGATTTTAATGGTTGTTGTTTACTTAGAGGGTGTAAGAAAGTGAAACTGATGGAATGATGACTCAATTCCCAAAAATATGCATGAAATATGATAAGCAATCATTTCTTTTCAATGAATACTTATTTAAGGGAAAGAGGAAGAGTCGTTTTCACTATCAAACGCTTGATAAGGAATTCCCTCAATCAATTTTGTTCTCAATCAAATCTAATATGATGCTACAACATTTCAGAAATGCAAACTAATATGCAAACTAATCATTAAGATGTACTTTTGTCGTTTGTATGCGAATGATAATCAATTCAATGCAAAATTTCTCTTGCCAACTACCCTTTCAGATCAAGGAGATCCAGACAAGAAAACGCAGATTTCGCACAAACAACACACCCTTTTGCAATCAAACAAGAGAAAGAAAATAAAAAATGCAAAAAGAAGGAGAAAGAAATTGGATCAAATGACCTCGAAGAACCAAATAAGAAGAGTCACAGACTTCTAATGTCCTTCACTAGAGTTCCCACTCAGTCGGATAGGAGAGAAGAAAGCAGGGGATCAATTTCAAACTCTCAACAAAAAAAACTCAAAAATAATGAAGAAGAGCATAAAATATGAACAAAAAGGTGTTTACTTCTCAAGAGGAAGCATGTCAAAGGTCAAAGGAAGCATCATTGAATCACAAAGCAGCTCAGCAAGTGAAGAAACAGGGTCTGGACCTCCAAAAAATGAAAATTTTGAAGAGATTTTGGGCAAAAGAGGGCTAGCGCTCTGGTATAAGGGCCACTAGAGCATTATAAAGATATGTCTAACACATCCAGGGAGCTTTTACGCTCTGTTAACACGGCAGGGGAGCGCTGGAGTCCTAAAGCTAAAAAAAAACCCAAAATTTCAATGGAATTTTTGCAATCAAGCTGAGTGTGATGGAGTGAAGAGTCAATCAGCAAATGCAATCAGATATGAAGGGGTGAACAAGGCCTAAAAACACAAAGGGTAAGACAAGGCCTATGAGGAAAAACAAAACTAAGAAATTTTTTATTCCTTCCCAGTGGAGTCGCCAGTTTCTGTTGAAGGAAAATCTCCCTGCGGACAGGTAGATCCCCTCTTGAGAGATAAACTCTTAACTCTTAAGACAGAAGATGCTTAACGTGGACACTAACTTCCTTTTAGCTCTATACAAACTAATGCATGAGGAGGAAGGAGAACAGAAGTACCTTTTACTGGCATTTGTCCCTGCACGCTCCGGGTTGAGCTTCGATCTTTCGCTCCTCGGTGATCCCTATAGAAAAACAATAGTACGACCACTTCCTACTCTATTGATATTATCTTGAAAATAGATCTATCTATCAACGACAAGTTCATGTAAGATCAAACACAAACTAGAAAGAAACATGCCAAGCGTGTCATATTAATGAGAACAATGACAACAGTAACTTACAATCGTAGATGCGAATGCGACAGCTTTGTCAAGTCCCCTTTGTCAAACCCTTTCTCAAAAGATCCACAACCTAGATGATAGCAGCTTCATTGATTACTCTCCTCCAGTTCACTGTGTGTTTCCTATGAGATCATAGGTTTCATGCTTGCAATTCTTCCCCCCTTTTCCACCATCATAGAGCCAGTTTATATAGGTTTAGAGAGGCTTAACCTCTTGAGGTATATTTAGGGTAGGTTGAGGAATTCCCTCCTTATATCAGGGATATTCTCCTAAGATCATGATTGAACCAGGAATTCGAATGCAACTGCCTTCCAAACTTGAAATATCCTCCCCTTATTCTCCTCAACAGATCAACTGCTGCCCAGATTAGACAACGCTCCCTCAAAAGGGGCATCAGGGTGCTATAGCACTCCCTAGTAAGCTCAAGGGGGGCGCCAACACTCTAAAATTCTATAGCACTCCTTCAGAGGGGTAGTTTGGTGCTATAACACTCCCTAGCACCTTATAGGGGAGTGCCAGCGCTCCTAAGGGTGAGATAGGGGAGCGCTCTCCCTAAAAACCCTAGTTTGAGAGCTCCTTTTAGGTGGCAAGAGATACCTGACTTCGGTTAGCCATTCTCTTCCTTCAAATCAGATGTTTGAGGTATTCTAATTGTCTCCTTAGTGTATTCATCATGGCAATATGCTTTGTTTGACATTTGCGACACTTGTGAACAACATGTGACACTTGCGACAGTTGTGAGGAACATGCGACAATTACGACACTTATCAAAGCGAGTAATGTTGATGCGTAAAAGTAGCCCACACTGGGTGAACCACGTAATATGTGTCTCTATTGTATTGTGTATCTTCTGTGTTTTGTTTCCACATTTGTTTTATTTTATTTCTCCACGGTCCTATTTTTCTAACGACTGGTATCAGAGCGAAAGGTAACTCGTAGGAAAAGAGGGTTCCTGGTTCGAGTGGGAGCAATGTTGGAAGATGGAAAGTTTAGGGTTGAGAAATTTAACGGCCAAAACTACCAGTTATGGAAGATGCAGATGGAAGATTATTTATATCAGAAGGATCTATTCCTACCATTGGGCAGAATAGCAATGAAGCCAGCGACTACGAAGGATGAAGAATGGGAGATTCTTGACAGAAAGGCTCTAGTAACAATACGACTGATCCTGGCAGCATCGATGGCTTTCAATAGTTACAAAGAAAAGACAACGAAGGGTTTGATGGATGCATTGGCCAAATTGTATGAAAAACCCTCGGCCTCCAATAAGGTATTTTTAATGAAGATATTATTAAATATGAAGATGTCAGAAGGTGGGTCTATTGCAGATCATTTAAATGATTTTAATACGGTTACTAATCAACTAAGTTATGTAAAAGTGGACTTTGATGATGAGGTCAGGGCTCTTCTAATCTTGTGCTCATTTCTAGAAAGTTGGAACGACTTGGTCATGGTTGTAAGTAGCTCTGTCTCTGGTTCAAATACTTTAAAATTTGATGATGTTGTTGGTATTATCCTTAGTGAGGAAATGTGACGGAAAATCACAGGTGAGACATTAGGAAATGCATTGAACATGGAGAATAGGGGAAGACAAAAGGATAGAGGAAATGGTTTCGAGAACCGTGGGAATTCTAGGAAGGGAAGATCCAAATCCAGACTTTGAAAGATAGAGTGCTAGAATTGTGGGAAGAAAGGACATCTAAAGAAAGACTGCAGAGCTCCAAAGAAGCAAAGAGATGGACAACAGGAGAGAAATCATGAAGCAAATGTAATAGGTGATGTATTACAAGATGCTTTGATTCTTTCTGTAGATAATATTTCCGAGTCTTAGGTAGTAGATTCAGGGGCTTCATTTCATGCCACGCCCCATAGGAAACATTTTCTAGATTATGTTCAAGGTGATTTTGGGCAGGTTCATTTGGGTGATGATGCACCATGCAAAATTGTTGGAATGGGAAAAGTAAAAATAAAGCAATGCAATGGAAACCAATGGTTGTTGAAAGAGGTAAGACATGTTCTAGATTTAAGTAAAAATCTAGTTTCAATAGGGCAGTTGGCAAGTGAAGGTTGTGTATCCATATTTACAGATAAGACGTGGAAGGTCATCAAAGGATCATTGGTGATAGCAAAAGGAGAGAAGGTAGGTACATTGTATTTATGTACTGGTAATACTAACTCTTCTATCTCTTTAGATTCTACAGGAGTGGATACAACACTGTGGAATCATAGGCTAGGACACATGAGTGAGAAGGGTATGCAGATACTTCACAAAATAAATTTGCTTCCAGATCTTAAAAAAATTGATTTGGACTTCTGTGAGAATTGTGTTTATGGAAAACAAAAGAGAGTCGGATTTCTCAAAGTCGGAAAAGAAAAGAAGAATGAAAGGTTAGAGCTTGTGCATACATATCTATGGGGACCAACTCAGGTATCATATCTTGGTGGATCTCATTATTATATTACTTTTATTGATGATGCAACTAGAAAAACTTGGGTTTATTGCATTCGACAAAAATTTGATGTTTTTGATACTTTTAAGAAATGGAAAGCTTTGGTTGAGAATGAGACAGGAAAAAAATTGAAGTGTCTCATATCAGATAATGGAGGTGAATATTACAGCAAGGAGTTTGATGATTACTGTTCATACCATGGGATTTGTAGAGAGAAGATAATTCCAAGAACACCACAAGAAAATGGTGTGTCAGAAAGGATGAACAGGACAATCATGGAGCGTGCAAGGAGTATGAGATTGCATGCTGGTTTTCCCTTGCATTTTTGGGTAGATGTTGTAGATACTGCTATTTACATAATAAACAGAGGACCTTCAAGCTCTTTGGATGGTAGAATTCTAGAGGAGGAATGGACAGGAAAAAAGGTAAACTATTCCTTTTTGAAAACTTCCTGTTGTGAAGCATTTGTCCATATTGATAAAGAATATAGAACAAAGCTTGAGGAAAAATACAAGAAGTGTACCTTTATTGGATATGGTGTTAATGATTTTGGTTATCGCTTATGGGATTATGAAAATAACAAAATCATTAGGAGTAGAGATTTCATATTCAATGAGAAGTTCATGTACAAAGATCAGTTGTAGGGAAAGAAATAGGAAAAAGAAAAACAAGAATACACAGTGCTTGATGAGACCACTGAAAAAGAAATTCCAAAGGAACCAGAAAATCAAAATGTACAACAACAGGAGCAACAGGTACCTCAAACACCTGCAAGTGTTGTTAGAAAATCTACCAGGTTAAGTATACCCCCTGAACGATACTCTCCTTCATTGTATTATTTATTGTTCATTGATTATGGTGAACCAGAATGTTATGAAGAGGTAATGCAGGTAGACACCAAAAGGAAGTGGGAGCAAGGAATGAAAGAGGAAATGGATTCCTTGGTAAATAACCATACTTGGGACTTGGTTCAGTTTCCTACAGGAAAAAGAGCATTGAAGAATAAATGGGTTTACAAGTTGAAGGGAGAAGATGGAGGAGAAAAGTGGTACACGGTTAGACTTGTTGTAAAGTGGTACATGGTTAGACTTGTTGTAAAGTGGTTTGCACAAAAGAAAGGTATACATTTTGATGAAATATTTTCTCCTGTTGTTAAAATGACTTCAATTAGAACTATTTTAAGTCTTATGGGAGTAGAAGATTTTCATCTTGAACAGTTAGATGTAAAAACAACTTTTCTTAATGGGGATTTGGAGGAAGAGATTTATATGCAGCAGCCACAGGGGTATGAGGTCAAAGGGAAGGAGAATTTGGTATGCATGTTGAAGAAGAGATTATATGGCCTAAAACAAGCTCCAAGACAGTGGCATCTGAAGTTTGACAGGTTTATGACAGAACAGGGTTATAGTAGATGTCATTCTGATCACTGTGTTTATTTTAAAAATATAGAAAATGGAAGCTTTATTATCTCGCTATTGTATGTAGATGACATGATTGTTGCAGGGTCTAATATGCAGGATATAAATGTGCTCAAGAAGAAATTAGCCAATTCATTTGCGATGAAGAATTTGGGTGCTGCAAAGAAAATCCTTGGTATGAGAATAACAAGAGACAGAAAAAATCGCAAACTGACATTATCTCAGGGTGAGTACACAGAGAAGGTGTTGGAGAGGTTTAGAATGCAGAATGAAAAACCAGTTAGTACATATTTGGCCAAACATTTCAAATTAACTAAGGAAATGTGTCCCAAGACATAGGAGGAGATAGAATACATGCCCAGGGTCCCATATTCATCAGCAGTTAGCAGCTTGATGTATGCAATGGTTTGCACAAGACCAGATATTGCACATGCAGTGGGAGTTGTGAGCAGATATATGAAAAATCCAGGTAAAGAACATTGGGAGGCAGTAAAGTGGATTCTCATATACTTGAGAGGTACTAGTAATCATGCATTATGTTTTGGAGGTTCAAAAACTGTTCTACAAGGATATGTTGATTCAAATATGGCAGGTGATAAAGATAGCAGGAGGAGTACCATAGGGTATGTCTTTACTATAGGTGGAACAACAATAAGTTGGATTTTGAAACTGCAAAAGGTTGTTGCACTTTCAACAACAGAGGCATAGTATGTTGCTGCTACAGAGGCTAGTAAAGAGATGATTTGGTTACAAAGGTTTATGGAGGAATTGGGAAAGAAGCAGGAGAATAGCAGGTTGTACTGTGATAGTGAGAGTGCAATTCATCTTGCAAATAACTCAACCTTCCATTCGAATACTAAGAATATACATTTGAGGTACCACTAGTTCATATAATCCACCTTGGAAGATGGAAATTTGAAGTTGGAAAAGATACACACTAGACAGAATCCTGCAGACATGTTAACAAAGGGAGTAACCAGGGAGAAACAAAGTTTCTGCTCAACTTCAGTTGGTCTTCAAGAATGAATATGAAGATGAGAAATTTTCCAGGTCCAAGAAGTTTCAGAGTCCACCATATACAACGACGATGGAGTTGTTGAGATTAGTCTCCAAGTGGGAGATTGTTGGTTGTGGATCCTAATTATCTTCCTGATTCAGAGGTCTTTTACTTTCAGCCGTAATTATACCCATGAAGTATTTACACCCCAGAAGCATGTACACTCTTCCACGCGGGGGAGTGCAGAGGGGGATTACCCCCTTTTCACGGTCCAGGGGGGATATCCCCCCGGCTGGGGGGTCTGGGGGCAAGCAGGCCCCCAACGAGGATTCGGGGGCGAAACCCCCGAAGGAAAAATTGCCTTGTAAAAGTATATTGTAATTTCATTGTAAATCTAGATCGTTCATTATAAGGTCACAGATCTAACGGTAGAAATTATGTTAGGGTTTTTTGTCCTAGAAGGAAACCCTCTTTTATGAGGGAAATGTATTGCGGCTATGTATGACGACGAATATTGTATTTTGAGATAGGAGACTATGAGAGAAAGAAGAGGAAGTTACAACGAGTTTTTTTGTAGGTTGTATCCCTTCATATGATAGATAATAATAAAGGAAGGACCTGGAAATTTCTATGGTGGACGTAGCCCACACTGGGTGAACCACGCAAATCTGTGTCTCTATTGTATTGCGTATCTTCTATGTTTTGTTTCCACATTTGTTTTATTTTATTGCTCTGCGGTCCTGTTTTTCTTATAGTGTCCTTACCTAATAGGTAGGCACTTCAAGGTCAAAACAGATCATGATAGTCTTAAATACTTTTTGGAACAAAGACTATCTTTAAAAGAACAACAAAAATGGGTAACCAAGATATTAGGTTATGATTTTTAAATCGTCTATAAAAAGGGAAGAAAAATATTGTGGCAAATGCACTCTCAAGGAGGGATGAATATGTTGAGGCCTTTCTCTCTGCTATCTTGATCATCCAACCCGATTGGATAGTAGAATAAAGGGATGAATGGAAGAATGATGAAAAAGTGTGGACTCTCATTCAAAGGTTGGAGCAGGATTCCAGTACATCAGATACATTTACATGGAAACATGATTCACTATGGTACAAATATCGCTTATATTTATGTAAGAAATACCAAATCAAACAAAAGGTACTATTGGAATTGCACACCTCTCCAGTGGGAGGGCACTCAAGATTTTTAAAAACCTACCATAGGGTCAAGAAGAAATTTTTTTGGGATGGCCTTAAAAATGATCTTCAAAGGTTTGTGGAAAAATGTTTGGTTTTCCAACAAAATAAGGTGGAAACAATTCAGACCCCAGGTCTTTTACATCCATTAGCCATCCCAAGTCAGTGCTGGGAGGAGGTTTCCATGGATTTCATCACAGGGTTACTGAAGTCTAAAGGAAAGAGTGTCATCATGGTGACTGTTGATAGACTAACCAAGTACGAACACTTTTGTTCACTCTCTCATCCCTTCAAAGCTAGTACAGTTGCCACCGCATTCATGTATATAGTTCAAAAGCTACATGGTAGCCCAAAGATTATTGTAAGTGACAAAGATCCCATCTTCACTAGAAATTTTTGGACAGAATTATTTTCTTGTTTGGGTACTCAATTGGCTCATATTTCATCCTATCATCCTCAATCTTATGGAAAAACCGAGATAGTGAAAAAATGTCTAGAATTCTACCTTCGTTGCTTCGTCTCTGATAAACAAACACAATGGTTCAAATGGTTACCCTTGGCAGAATGGTGGTATAACAATTAATTTCATACTGCAACAAAAATGACACCATTTATGGCACTCTATGGATACCACCCTCCTTCCATCACTTCTTCTCTAAAATAAAAATCTAAGGTTCAAGTAGTGGAAGATCACATCGAGAATCAACAACAAGTTCTACAAATATTAAAGGACAACCTGGCCATGGCACAAAATCGTATGAAACAACAAGCATATCAACATCGTAGTGAAAGAAGTTTTGAAGTAGGGGATTGGGTGTTTTTAAGACTAAAACCATACAAACAGATGTCCCTCAAGCAAGCCAATAAGGATAGTAAATTATCACCAAAGTAATATGTCCCTTATAAGGTGTTTCAAAAGATTGGTACTATGGCATACAAATTGTATTTTCATGCATCTTCATGAGTACACCTAGTTTTCCATGTTTCATGCTTCAAGAAGGTTATAGGTGACAAGATCCCAGTTCAAACTATATTGCCATAACTTGATGAGGAAGGAAAAATCATATTGGAGCCTGAAGCCATCACTGACACAAGAATTCACCAGCTAAGGAATAGATCCATTTCAGAGTATCTCATTAAATGGAGGAAACTACCGGCTGAAGATTCCACTTGGGAATATTATTCTTTTATACAGAAGCATCCAGAGTTACTCAAGCATTGCGGACAACACTTGTCTCAAGGGGAGGGGCATGTTAAGCCCTAAATAGTGGCTCATTACCCATTTAATGGGGCATATTATATTAGTAATGTTATTTTATTTATGTCGGATGTAGTCCATTAGTTGTAATTATACCTCCTAGTCTCCTATATATACCAAGGAGACCTTTTCATTTTGAATCATCTTGTAATTGTACATTTATGTGGGCATAAGGAGGTTTCCTCCTCAAAGAGGCTTATTATCTGAATTTCTCTCTTTCTCAAGGCGTTGAATACTTATTCTGAGGTTTTTCTATGCTATATTGATATTTGGTTCTTAACATTAATCAACAGTAAGAGTGGGAGTCATGGTATCATCCTTCCGAGATCATAATGTTCGGGCCACCTTTGACAATGAAAAACATATCATATGTTTTGGGTTTTTTTGAGCACAGACTCCTCCATTATGCACCTTCTAATATATCGTAATGAAGCTTATGGATCCTGTAGTTAGGGTATATTCGAATGGCTCACATGATCTGCTCTCTCACGATGATGCTTTGGATGACCTTTTCATTTTTGGATGGGTTAAGTTTGTACAGTCATTCGAGGGTTTTAATCTGGAATTCACCCAAGCTTTTGCCAAGAATTTTGACTATGTTAGAGCTAAAATAGGTGACCTATAGTCACAATTTGATGAAGAATCAATATCAGAAGCCAAAGGTCTGTCACGGGAAGGAGACTATTGGTTCAAAAACCTAAAAAGCGAAGGTATCCCTTGGCATCTTTTGATGATTTCCAGAAAGTCACGCTACACCGTTAAAGGTACACCCATCCATCTGTTCAATACTCACTGGCATGGTTTGTTATATATAATCAAACAGTTCGTCACCAGTGAGGGACTCTATGGATTGGTATTTTTATTTCATGTACGCTTGTTAATGGTATTCCTAGGTTTCAAGTTAAACTTGCCATTTTATTTTCTTGAAAGTCTACAAAAGATGTCTAGGTTCTATCCGAGACAAAACCCCAATTTTGAATCCAGTCCTTTCCACCATGGTTTAATCCGAGTCTTGGTAAATGAACATTTGTTAAAGTTACGAGATAGTTGAAAAGGTTTCCTTGTTAGGAATGGTTTTGTCTCATTTCCACCAGAACCAGTCAATATTTTACCTCTGGTTTTTTATGAGTATAGCGACCCTTGCCTATCGTCTCACACTGTGCAAATCTTTTGAGTGGAAATTGCAGAAGACTCTTCATTACCTCCCGATACCCCTATTGATTCTCATCAGTTAGTCAAGGTCATCCCTAGGAAGCACAAATTCATTCCAAATAAGTCCTTGGAGGAAGTTCTAAGTCATCTAAGGGATAAGGTACTTGTCGTCCCTGATCCTGTTGATAAATCAGTTTATGAAAAAAAAATTATAATCACAAGACAGAGCAAGAAAAACATGCAGGGGGTTAATGATTTATATTTCAGGAATAAAAGGAATGGCAGAATTATTTCAAGAATGACTAGGAATCAACACCAAAACCGTGATAAACCTATCCCCACAATTGATGTCGAGGACACGATCTCTGTCGACGACGCTAGTTCTGATGCCACTAAAATAGATTCACCCCAATATGATTTTGTGTCTAACTTGCCTCCATTTATAAAAGAGAAAGAGGGATTTTCAGGTATTCAGTATGATTTGAAAAGGGTTATTGAGCAGGATAAACCATTAAACTCAAATCATACTCGCCCACTACCGAATCTGGAACAAATATACTGTGAAGGTTGTTTTAATTGGATCCATAGATATTACTAGGACATCCCTTATCTACAGTCTCAACTAAATAAAGTTATGGATCGTAATTTAGCTTTGGAAAAGGAAAATGAAGATTTTAGAGCTAGCATCCAACTGGTTTCACCCAGGGCCAACAAAAGGTTCAGGAGGTTAGGGGACATTATTATAAAAACATATACCAATTCCAGTGTTGTTATCAATTCAAAATTATCTCATGTTTCTTTTTGAAAGGTTTAATGGGTAAACATTCTTCTTGGAATTTATTTTTCGTTTGTTTAGTGATAACTGAAATTGTTTTATTTTGGTTTTTTATTAGACTAGCTACAAAATCATAGATTCTATAGCTTGTCTTTAATTAGTTTATTTTATTGCTTTTCTAATGTAAATTTCATTTTTCTTCTCAGGTGTGAAGGAGATCAATGTGCAAAGGCTAAAGGAATGAGTAAATAGTTGGAAGTGCTCTAAATTTGTAATTTTCATTTTGAGAAACAGTTTCAAGAATATTTTTATGATGTAACTATTTTGAATAACTATCACAACAGACCTATTTTGTTTTTGTTACTTTTAGTAAAGACTTTATTAAAATGGATCTGTCTCTATCTTGTGAGGTATGATAAACAAACCATGAATTTAGTTTAAATATTGGTGCTTGCCTAGAGATAAGGGAAATTATTTTTGGACCTGATAATGGAATTATCGTTTTGAGAAATATATGGAATGAAATTTACTTTTTGGCTTTAGTCCTTATGTAGATTGTACAATGTGATTATTGGCCTTCATATATTTTCTGGGAATGAAAAACTTATCTGTTATGAATTATCTTTAAACTGTTCAACATTTATGTTTTCATGTTTTGATTATCTCCTATGTGGTCCATTATTCATTGGTTATTATAATCTATGTGACTAATCATTTATCTATACATTTTGAGTTCACAATGAATGTTGGATTTTTTATAATACTATTTTCCTTAGATTGAAGTTAATTTCATCTTCAGCTTTTGAATAATTTAAAGTTGCATGAGTAAAAAATCATTTTTCTTTCTATTTATCGTAGATTTCTTTTGAAATACAAAAAAATTCTTTGAGTTGTTTCAGGAAATATCATTCTTTGCTTCTTGCCATAGATTTATGCTTGGCAATAGGTTAAGTGGAGCTTAAATTACGCGGAAAGACGAATATAGCTTAGTACCTTTTCTTTACAGCTGATCAACATCAGGTTAGTTAGCTTTCTTTTTATTTGATTTATTTATTTTACAAATGAATAACGATTAAATCATTCAAACTTTAATGCTTTGTTCATTATTTTTATATCGTTTCCAATCTTATTCGTTCGTTTGTCGTTATTTGTTATTTATAGTAATAGAACGATTTCCTTTAGTTTTACATCTTATTTAAACTTTGATTCATTAGTTAAAATTATCACTTTCACAAGGCTTTATTTAAACCTTGTATCTATACATACATATTCTATATAATACAACTATAAGATAAGTAATTATATATGTGTGTTAACTGATAGGATTATATAGTTAAGTAGTTTTACCTCTTTTAGTTATTTTAGCATCTTCATTGGCTAATGGAGCCATAAAACTGGTCAGGGTAGATTATTCCAAACAGATTGGGTTAAATATACAACCTCGGACCAGATCTTCCCTTCTCGTTGACGGTGTGTCATAAATGCCCGTCAACACCATTCTAATTCAAGCTTTTGCGGAATGTTGCAATTCCACAAAAAAATAATATCAAGAGATTTACTTGTGTTGGTATCAATTGTTTTTGGAAAATAAGTCGGTCGTTTTTGTCCTAAATGATATTGATACTTTGTCTGGTTAAGATATCTGCTCTTATGATTTGTAAGTCAATAAGGATTACATGTAGCATGATTTTCCCTTATCATACTCATAGCGTTTTCTTGATTTTCCTTACTCACAGATGTTGCTTTGTTAATTGATGGACTTATATTAGTGAGTACAATTGGAGCTTCTATCATTTGTACTCCAACATCTGACGTTGTCCCGACTTCAACTGGAATTGTTTTTGTTTCTTTCTTTGCAACTTGGATCTTTACAGCGGATGATTTCTTTATTTTGAAAGTATTAGTCATTATTTCCTTATCAATCAACAAATTCTTGCTAGTAAGTCACTTTAACGAGGTTGTGACTTCTTATCACCTTTTAAATTCTTAATTTGGGTGATTAATTTCTAACTATGATTCTTGAGGTGGGAAATTTCTTTGTTTTTGTCTGTGATAATTAAATATCAATTTATTTTTGCATATTTTGCATTGATTTTTTATTTTCTTGAAGTATTATCTTAGAGATATCATTAAGTATTCTAACGTTACTGGATCTTACTCCAATGTAGAGTCCTATAATGTTATCTTTTTCTTTTATATGAAAATGTCAAAAACAAATCTTCATGTTTAGGATGAAGGATCCTAGTGCTTCATGTTAGAATGTGCTCATTTTACCATAGACAATATCACTATTCTCACCCAACCTCTAAGCACCTTAACCTTGCCAGAGAACCATTCTGGAAGCAAACCATTCCGAAATCAAACCCTAGTCTAGATAGCCAAACAAAGGGTGGCACACCTTTCTCTAAGGATAGTGCACCAAGCAAGAGCTGATAAGAGATTCCAAACCATAACCAAGAGATAGTCCAAGCCAAAACCAAAATTTTCTAGCCGCAACAACTACAACGATAGCTCTCCTCCAAACTTGCACACAAATTGTCCAACTGCAGTGCGCACAAGTGCTTCTTCTGCAGTTCTGAGAATGTCTGCTAGAATGAAGATTGGCCTCCTGTATTTATACTAAATCTGGCTTACTACCTGGGATGACTTCTCATTCTGGATACTAATTCTTTAGTATATATTATTTCCTTTGGCCAACTTCTTCACTTGGAGTCTAATAACCTAATACAAGCTATTCCCTTGAGCCGAATTGTCTTCTATGGTTATTAACCAATCGATTAGGGTTTCTTCTTACTTCCCAGAATATTTTATTCTTGTTAGGTTTACATGTGGAGATAAATACCTCCTGTAGCTACCATAATATCAACATTCCCTCCTAGCTAGGGAGGTATTTGAAGGTAACAATCTTGAGCACAAACATACCATTTACCTGGTAGCATCAACATAGTCGTATAGACTATCTCATGATTACATCATGAGCACCATCATCACTATCAATGTTATCAAATGCATCATCTCCCAAAACCATACTCCATATGAGTAATCAAACATGATGTTGGATAAGTCACTCACTCCACAGAGTGACACAAGACCCATTATTCTAATCTAGACATATGTCCTACAAGAATAAATGTTCTGGACCATTTTTCGTCTGGGAAATCTTTGTCCATTGATCATCCATCTAGCTGATAATCATTTCCAACACTATTGATAGTCTTCAAGGAAATCAGAACAATATCATTCAATATAACACAATTATGTCTATCCATAGTAGTACACAACTACAATCCAGTGGTACACTACCACACCAAGTAGCACACAAGTACTTAATCAGTGATGTATAGTCACAATCAGTGGAACACATCCACCACAGTAGTATACATCTACTGTCTAGAGACATACAGCCTACATAACAATCATCTGATATCAACCTTCACAGAAAACATTGTTATGGTATAAATTGAACCATATGGTCCATTCTTCCAGTCACATCTATGAGATCTGGAAGAGCATCTTCCCTCAGAAGGTCAAACATCAATGATGAGCTATCTAGACTATTCTTCTCAAGCAAGGAAGAATAACTGTCTCGATTTTTTAGCCTGGACCATTCCCTATCCTAGGCCATTCCTCAGGCACTAAACAAAGTGAAACCTAGAGAGAATGAGTCTTCCCTAGGGAATGCCTATCCCCGATTGTTGAACCTGGACCATTCACCTATCTGGGCCATTCCTCTGACACTAAATAAAGTGAAACCTGGAGAGAATGAATCTTCCCTAGGGAATGACTGTCTGGACCATTTCCTAAGGAAATGACTGTCCTGCACCAACCTCCAAAATGAACCATTCTTCGAAACTGCTCACAATTGTGAGCTTTGAAAGAATTTCTGTCCGACGAGGTAGACCAGTCTTCTTGACCACTACTGAGAGTGACCATCAAGAAGAGAGATTGTCCTAGACCATTCCCCATGTTAACCACAATGGGAAATCGTTGTCTATGGTACATCAACAATCCATGAACCATTTTCATTAAAAAAGTGATCGTTCGATCTGGACCATTTTCCGAACTGGAAAATGCCTTTCTGAGTTCGAAAAATGCTTGTCCGTCAGAAATATCAAACCACTTTCCGAAATGGAAAGAATTTTGTCATCCTGGACCATTTTTCGAACTAAAAAATGACTGTCCATAAGTCAATAACACATCAGTGCTCCCTCCCAACCTGGGAGTCATCTCTTCCTTTTTCCAATATGGAAGTCGTCTCCACAAGATCCATCTTGAGTACGCAAACTCTTTCGTCTTGGACAGAGGATTTATCAAAATGTTTGCTTGTCTGTTCATCCGTGGAGATATATATTGGAGAACTACTTTCTCTTTTCTAGACTTCATCGCGAAGAATGTAATGCTTGATCTCAATGTACTTCGGTCTTTCTAGAACACTATTTTTATCTGAAGTCTTCATATAGCTCTGATCATTGCAATATATCATAGTTGAATTCAGATCCTTTGTTTTTTTGCTGGCTCATAACATTGTGGCAAGGCTCAAAATGGAACATATCCATGTGGCACTTCTTCTTTCATCATGAGAGTTTGTCATGGATTAGAAATCCATCATCCTAGAATTCTGAGTAGCCATTCTGACTTTTATCATAGAATATTTTCACCACGCTTCTGATGTTCATGAGAAGATTTTCACCAAGTTTTTTGAGTCCGCACAAAATCTTCTGTCATATGCATAAAAGGGTCTCTTTATAGTATACCTAAAAACCTTGAGGTTTCTCTACATATTCTCTTTGTTCAATTATTCTAGAGAATAGATTTTGCATTCATCTGATGTCAATTCCAACCCATGGATATTGTGGACAATATAATGGCTCATGTAGAGGTATGTCTAGTTTACTGGAACAAGCAATCATCATAGTCTTCTCCCTCCATCTGGGAGAACCTCTAGTTTTGGATCTCGCAATGCTTACATTCATAAGTCTTTCATACAATGTTCTTTATCACAACTTTCAGTTCCTTTGCTTGATTGATTTTAGTGAGTTCATACTAGGCTGGTAATCTTGTGATTCTTGATACAATGACTGGTTGTTCTGGATTTTCTTTATTTCTTGGAATCTTCATGTTCCTCCTCATGTTTCTCTTTAGCTCTTGGGTCCATGGATTTTTCTATAGATTACATGCTCTGAAGATTCCAACTTCTTCTTTTCATCATAGGATCATGGATGTGGATGAAAAACCAGGGATACTTTAAGGCTTCTTTTCAAAGAAGGCTTCTTCTAAAGTCAAACTGAACACATATTGATTTTCATGGCTCCTGCCATGGATACATACTTCATCATATTCAATGGATCATAGGATTAGCTCCATCCTAATCCTTGCTTCATGTATGAGTGCATGTTTTTCTTTTGGAAGTATATAATCAACTCCCTCCATCTAACATAATCCACGCTTCTGTCTGCATCCTTATTGCCTTCTGCAAGGTGTCATAAGTCTTTCTCCAGATTCCTTTTGATTGTTGACTTCTTTCTGTCTTTACTTCTTCTAGGTTTCTTCAAGATTGATTCTGAAATCGGATTATCTTTCAGTTGTTACTTATGTAATAACTTCCACATGAATTGTTTGATGTACTTCATCCTTTCATGTGTATTGTATGACTTGTAGTCATGATGATAGCAATCCTTATCTTGTTGTTTCTTCCATAGGTATAGTTTCTCTTTGAACATATTATATTCTAAGAAATAGATATGCAAGATATGTATAGAAAACATGGTATGTACAAGAACTATGAAGAGTATTGTTACCTTGTCTTAGAAGAAGAAGTCTATTTTATCCTATTTGGTCTTCTTTGTAGGTTCATTTTCTTCGGAAACTGATGCTTCGTGTGTCTCCTTTCTTTTCTTTATCTCGGGACAATTATTCTTGTAGTGACCATACTTTCGACATTTGAAGCATTGTATTTCTGACATATCTTTCTCTTGATTTGGCTTCTTCCTTGAACCAAACTTCTTTTTGTTCCTAAAATTCTTGAATCTTATTGTGAAGGATTGATCATCGTACTTCTTTTGGGGTTTCTCTTTTGCACTGATCCTTGATTCTTCTTGAGCACAAAAAGTCCAAATTTCTTCAAATGTAGGATACTCCTTCCTTGTGTTCATGCTTGTGGAAAATGCATCCCATGTCTTGGGTAGACCATTGAGTACTATGTTTACCAATTCCTTCTATGAAATGATCTCTTCAATAGCTTGTACTTGATCTCTTAACTGGGAGATTCTCACAAAGTATGATGTTATGTTGTTATTGTTGAAATAATGTAATTGCGAAGAGCATTCTTATTCTTATTGTTATTTTATTACTAGGATTAATCCCCATTGTGGATTAATCATGTCGGTAATTGTATTAGGACCAAATACCCTTTTGTGATTGGTCATCGGACAATTATAATGGGTAGAATAAGAAGTCGGCCCCAACAGTTATTATTGAGACCCAGAATTAATTTAAAGGTGGGTTTACCCACCCAGAGTGAGAGGTCGGCCCTGCCAGTGAAACCCTTTCACATGTGCCAGTCTTGTATATATAGGAGGCTAGCGCCTCACTTTATCACACAACTCACTTGTTCATTCTCTTATGAGGCAAGCTGCAATTACCAGTTGGAGAGAGGAGAAGAAGAGTGGTGCATCTCTTGGAGAGGACTATCTGTATTGGTTTGAGTTATATCTTGAACATTGTATTATCAATTTATGATAAGGAAGTTTTTGCTGGGTTTTCTTCCCCTAGAGGGTTTTCCAGGATAAATGTTGTGTCTCTTGTGAATGTGTATTTCGCAGTGATATTGTTCTTATGATTCTCTTATCTATTGAAATGCAAAGAACTATAATAATGGCATAAACATTAACATGGTATCAGAGCCAACCTGAAGGAAGCATATTTCGCAAGAGAAAAACGTCACTGTTGTAGTACCTGCAAATTAGGGTTTTTCAAAAGTGAATTTTTTCAGCCCTAAAACCACCTAGAAAGTTGCGCCCTCCCCCACAGATCATTTTTTCACTTAGAGAACACCTTTTTAGTGGCTATATCTCTCGGAAAGTGAAACCCTAGTTTCACAAAGTACTAGAAAACCAGAGTACCAGAAGTACCAGAGTACTAGAAGTACCAGAAAACTAGAAGCACTAGTCCAAAAATCCACAGATCAAGTTTGAGGGGGTAAAAGTTGGAATTTCGAAATTCTGATTGCACCAGCTAACTCGCCTCAGCCCAGCGCATCTATCCCCTGGATCAGAATTTCAAAATTTGAAGTTTGAAAAATTAGGGTTTCCTCATAAAACCCTAAGTTGCAGTTGCAGTTGTAGTCTCAGAACTAGTTGCAGTTGTAGTACTAGTTGCAGTTGCAGTCGTAGAACCAGTTGCAATCACCCTTGAAATTTTCTCAAGAGATGGAAATGATTACCGCTGCTACCAGATGGAGCCACTACCTACAAATACTATTAGAGGTATGTACTTACATATGTTTAAGGGTTAAACCCTAAAGAGTATTTGCGGGAGAAGGGATCTCTTGCCATAGATCCAGAAGGATCTCAAAATCCAACACATTCAGAGGAATGATGCAACCCAGGTGTGATTATTCTGATATACATCTATTTTTCATAACATTATCTTGATCAGTGTTGCATGTTGAATCTATGATCAAATTATTAGAAGAATTAAAAGTTGATCATAAATCTTATCCTCTAACCTAACTTTCTGTCAAGACAACGTATTGTCTTAGTACAACAGACAGGTTGAAGAAAGCACTCGTCATTTGAGTAAAGGAGACCTGGAAGAAAAACAAGCACTCACTCTTGAGGACAAGGCTCCAGGTTTGATTAATCAAGATTCAAAGGTACACATGACAAGCTGATGACTTTAGTTGAGATATAAATCATCGTAAAGTATTATACTTGATAGCATGTGAGAATATAGAGGTAAATACTTTGTCTGATATGACTAACACCTCCTCTAGGAGAAAGCTCATGTGTTAGTTCCATATTTCCATGGAAGAATGCTTGGTCACAACACTATGAGAGTGTTGACCTCATTTTGTATTGTATTCCTTACCTTTAATCTTTGCTTCAGATAAATTATAAGTGATAGCTCTAAAGGAGCTACTGTGATGATTGTTCGTGCTATTTCTTTATATTATCAGAAGGATATTATTCTTGCTTGTTGTTTTGTTGACCTTGCTCCAAGTCACATGAGGAAGCTACAATGAAGGTTGAAGAAGGCAACATGATAAAGGAGAGATCATAAATGAAGCAATCATTAGTGGAAAAGAAGAAGGTGGGTCACTCAGAAGCTTCCATGACCCACGCTATTGAAGAATCTATGTGAACTCTATAAGATTAGCTCACATAAACTACAAGGCGCTACCATACATATGCAAAGATGTCACAAGTTTACCATAACTCAAGGTTGATGAAGAAGGAATATGCAATGGATGTGCGCAAGGGAAGAATATCAAGAACCCTTTTTCAAAGAGGGGCAGCAAAGCAAAAGGAGTACTGGAACTCATTCCTTCAGACATGTGTAGCCCAATGCCATCATCCTCCATTAATGGATTAAGATACTCAGGTCAGATAATGGAGGAGAATATACCTCAAAAGAGTTCATGAAATTATGTAAATATGTTGGGATCAAGATCCCCAACAAAACAATGTAGCTGAATGGAAGAACAGAATCATGTTGAAAGCTGTGAAGATCAAGATCTTTCTATAGGCTTATGGGAAGAAGCAGCAATGACAATTTTTTATGTGTATAACTGATTGCCCCATAGTGCACTTGGGCTCAAGACACCAGAAGAAATGTTCACCGAAAAGAAGCCTGAGATAAGCCATCTCAAAATATTTGGTTGTCCAGTATTTACTCATATACCGAAAGAGAAAATAAACAAGCTGGAACCCTCTGGAAAGAAGGGAATATTTGTGGGATACTGTGAGGTATCCAAGGCCTTCATAATATACATACTTGGTCACTGCCATATTGATATCATCAGGGATGTGACCTTTGATGAAGAAGCAACACTTAAGAGATATAGAAGATGTCAGCTTGAAGAAATGTATGAAGAGGAACCTGTAAATCCCAGGACTACTGAATCCGTGAGGGTCCCAGGACTATTGAATCTGTGAGGGAAGTTCCCAGAATCGCGGAACCTAATGAGGAGACTCCTGAAGATCATGATATAACAGAAGTTCAAGAACCTCCTCAAATGACCTTCTCCCATAAAAGAAAGCATGCTTGGGCAAGAGAGCTTATTCAAGATGGAGAGAATTATGGTGTTCCAGAAGGAACCACGAGACAGGTGAAAAGACCAAAGCCATTCTCTAGTTACACATCTTTGATGTGTAATCTACTAGATGAAGAGCCTACATGCTTTGAAGAAGCCATTCAAAAGAAGGAATGGGCAGATGCCATGACAGAGGAATACCAATCCATAATGAAGAATGAAGTATCGGAAATAGTTCCCGGATCGAAGAATAAAGATGGGGTATCCTACATATGGCTCTTCAAAATCAAACATGCTGCTAATGGAAGTATTGAGAACTATAAAGCAAGATTTGTTGCTTGTGGCTTTTCCCCAGAAGGAAGGCAGTTGTTGAAATAATGTAACTGCGAAGAGAATTCTTATTATTATTTTGTTATTGGATTAAATCCCCATTGCGGATTAATCATGTCATTATTATTATTGTTGTTATTGTATTAATCCCCATTCAGGATTAATCATGTCGGTAATTGTATAAGGACCAAATCCCCTTTTGTGGATTGGTCATCGGACAATTACAAAGGACATAATAAGAAGTCGTCCCCAACAGTTATAATGGAAGACCCAAAATTAATTAAAGGTGGGTTTACCCACCTAGAGTGAGAGGTCGGCCCTGCCAGTTGTGACCTTTCACACGTGCCAGTTTGATATAAATAAGAGGCTAGTGCCTCACTTCAAACACACAACTCACTTGCTCATTCTCTTATGAGGCAAGATGAAATTACTAGTTGGAGAGAGGAGAAGAAGGGTGGCACATCTCTTGGAGAGGACTTTCTGTATTGGTTTGAGTTATCTCTTGAACATTGTATAAGCTATTTATAATAAAGAAGTTTTTGCTGGGTTTTCTTCCCCTAGAGGGTTTCCCAGGATAAATGTTGTGTCTCTTGTGAATGTGTATTTCTCAGTGATCTTGTTCTTATTATCCTCTTATCTATTGAAATGCAAAGAACTATAATAATTTCATAAACATTAACATGGTATCAGAGCCAACCTAAAGGAAGCACAATTTGCAAGAGGAAAAACGTCACTGTTACTGTACCCAAAAATTAGGGTTTTGCAAAAGTGAGTATTTTCATCTCCCTAACCTCCTAGAAAGTTATGCCCTCCCCCAAGGATCAATTTGGCACCTAGAGCGCACCTTTTCAGTGGTTGGATCTCCCATAAAGTGAAACCCTAGTTTGACAAAAGTACCAGAAGTACCAGAAAACCAGTACCAGAAGTACCAGAGTACCAGAAGAATCAGAAGCACTAGTCTAGAAATCCGCAGATCAGATTTGACGGGGTAAAATTTAGATTTTCTCAGATCCAAGGACACCAGGATACTCGCCTCAGCCAAGCGCACCTCCTGGTAAGGTCAAAATTTGATTTTGAGCACTTTTAATTTTGGTTATTTTTGTTGTCGAAAGTACAAGATGTCTGCAAGCACAAAGCTTGTTGAGAAACTAGAAGGCATAGACAACTTCCATGCTTGGAAGTATAGGATCATTCTGATCCTTGCAAAGAATGACCTATCAAAATTTATCAAAGAAGAAGTGGAGGAACCTGAAGATGCCGTAGAGAAATCAAAGCATCATAAGGACTCAATCAGGGCTCAGAGAATCATTGTTGATTCAATCAAAGACCACTTGATCCCATATGTATCATCAAAGAAAACCCCGAAGGATATGTTTGATGCTCTAAGAAAAATATATGAGGGAAAGAATATCAACCAAAAGACGAATCTCAGAACTCAGTTGAAGAATACCAAGATGCAGAAAGGAGAAATGATTCAAGAATATTTCTCCCGAATCTCTGAAATAAAAGAATAGTTGAAAGTGATTGGAGACACCATCGACAAAGACGAATTTGTAATAACTTCCCTAAATGGTCTTACAAGACCTTGGGATGCCTTCATCCAGTCAGTATGCGGCAGAAAGGAAAAACTACAGTTTGAAAGCCTATGGGAAGAATGCACCCAAGAAGAGACAAGGGTAGCCAACTGTGAAGCACTACTAGAAAGGGACGATGATCAAGCCCTAGCTACTCATACAAAAGGAGGAAGGAAGAAACCCTACTTCAAAAGGGAATCTCATAGAGA
>ML784243.1:422730-443405 GCA_009831015.1 Picea engelmannii | reverse complement strand
AAATTCAGCTTGTGGGTCGTTGTATTTTGGGAGTTACACTCCGTGGAAAATAGGGTTTGTGGCCAGTCCTGAAACTAGTCAAAATCAGGTGTTTCGGGTAAAAACGTCCTAACTTCTTCATAACAGATCCAAATTCAGTGAGACAAAATGTGTTGGTTAGGGGACAATCTTTAGTATTCTGTGTAATAGTTTCAGATCAATTCATCAAATATTTTGTTTGGGGCATGCTCTACAAGGTCGCTCTCTAGAATAAGCCAAAATTCAGCAAGGTATGTCATTTTTTCTATAACTCATTTTATGAGAGGTTCCAAGTAGTGAAACTTGGTGAAATTGCATAAAAGACACTGAAGAACAGTCTGTATTAGTTTCATATATTTATACATTACAGGTGCAAAGTTATGATTACTTCAAGTTAGGGTTGTTGACTAATCCAAAACTAGGCATGTGAGACTAAAGAAAAGTTTGATGAAAATGCTAGTCTCTTGTTTTTAAAGTTAAGGAAGGTTTTCAGGAATGTGATAATATACACCAGGTCTATTATAGAGATAAAAATCAGATTTGGATGATGAAATTGATGAGGACTTTTGGTTGTGGTACATGTTGAGTACATGGTTGAGACAAGTAGTTGATGAGTTGGCGCACATACATGAGGTGTATAGTTGATGATGTTGGTACATATTGATGAGTCATAGTTGATGAGTAGTTGAAACATGATTGGTACATACTTGGTACATGGTTGGATGCACTTGTTTATGGTACAGGTTGATTACAGGTTGGTGCATGGTTGATGCACTTGCTTATGGTATAGGTTGATTACAAGTTGAGGTACAAATTGATGCATGGTTGATGCATGGTTTAGATTTATTGGTACAGGTTTACAACGGTATATCTCATAGTGATAGTGTGGCAATGGTTCCATCATTCTACTTCTACTTCAGAGTGGAAGGATGGGGCAAGGACAGGTGGTTGTAGCCACCTTCTGATTGTAGCCGAAGAACATTGGGGGTTGTCGCCGGAGAACATTGGGGGTTGTAGCCTCCTTCTGGTTGTAGCCAGAGAATTGGGGAGTTGGAGCTTCCCTTAGGTTGTATCCTGAGAAACTAGGGGATTAGAGCCTCCTTCCAGTTGCAGCTGAAAAACAAAGGAAGTTTGTTCTTTCAATGAATGTAATTCTTTAACACATATAAGAAAAATCATTCCATGGTTTTCTCCCGATTTGGGTTTCCACGTAAAGTACTGGTTTACTGTGTATGTGTGTGATTGTTTATTTCTTACTTCTCATTATTGGATAATAATTATACATTGATATAACAGTTGAATAAAAAGGATTATAATTACGCTATTACTGATTCACCCCCCCTCGTAGTAATCCAACAAATCACACAAAAAAAAAATTACTAGGAAAATAATTGTAAGGAAGTGCACTCAATCATTTATATATAATTGTGACATTTGGCGGTGAAGATAGAAAAGTAGTATTGCATGCTTATCCAACTATTAAGTCCATACTGACATATGTCATAAAATTAAACATATTAACTATTTGATCATAGTGTATCACATATTTTATCACATGGTTTCTTTCTATGTTACATTTATTAAACTATGAATTGGTAGGTGCAAAATTGAATGCTTTTTGCATATTTCCTTTGCAGAACATGCAAGCATACATGTGCTCCATACTCCTCCAACTTCAAACACTCAAGCATACATGAGAAAAATTGCATGAACAACAATAAGTTTTTTCTCCACGTTTCATAACCACACTTACAAGCACAAACAAAGAGATTTTCCTAGCCTACAAGTATTTACGAACTTACCTATCTTACGAGCATTAGACAAGAGCCTAGCCATATTTCTTGTATTTTTGGACTGACTATGAACATTAGTGAGGAGGGTATCTATCCTATTCCGAGTGGGAGCAACAATATATTTCATGAATATATCAATTGGGAAGGGAAGGAGTCATCTGGTTGTCTACATTCTTCAGAACTCAATCTCAAACTGAGACTTTAGGATGGGAGATTGGAACAAGATATTGTTATGAGACTAGAAATGAAATTACAAATGTTTTTTGAATAAGTGAGGATGTTAAATTTGATGTGGATGGTCCCTCTCCCATTTATGCATGTACATGCTCATTGATGTGTATGCACTAGGTTTGGCTGCTAGGTATCCTTGCTTGTCTGGAAATGCTACAACACATCTTGTTTTCCATTTAGAGGAGATGATATTCTCTTAAATTCACTTGGAGGATTTTTCAAATTAAAAATTATAATATTCATATTGGCAGTCCCAACGAACATAAGAGGATGTTGAACACTCGTGGCCCCAGTCAACGCGACCACTTGGAGTTGTTCACTAATGCAAAAGAAAAATATTGCATAGATATTTTACAAGAGAGTTTCTCACAATAGATCAACATCAAATGACCCTCCATGCTCTTTAAATACAGATCATGGACCAATTGGGTATTAAGCCATGGATTGATGTCCGTTAAGATTGAGGAGAGTATGAATCATCGAATCACTCTATGTCAGGAGCATATCGTGACCATCGGATTTCTTTACTACAAATGCATACTAATTCATACTAAAGAAACACACTTTTACCTAAAAACACATTAGACCAAGTAGATCTTAACTAAATCCTAAGTGTATAAATATCCTAAAATCCCCTTAAGAACAACTTGGGATACTATTGAAGGATTTACAATAGTGACACAATAGGAGAAGGAAGGAGGCATTAGATCTTATCCCCCTTAATGACAACGTCCTGAACTCCTAACATAGATCGAAGTTTGGAAAACTTCGCTTCCGTAAGAGACTTTGTGAAAATGTCTGCAACTTGATCTTTTGTAGGGAAAAAAAGCACTTCAATAACTTGATCATGAATGAGATTTCTGATGAAGTGCATGTGTAGCTCAATGTGTTTGTTGCGTTGATGTTGAACTAGGTCTTTGGCAAGCTTGATGGAACTTTGATTTCCCCACCAAAGGCTGGTTGGATGTTGCTGCTGGAATCCAAAATCTAAAAGGATCTTTTGAATCCACAAGGCTTCCTGAATTGCATTTATTGTTGGTCAGTACTATGCTTCTGCTAAAGAAACTGCAATAGCTTGTTGTTTCTTACAGGCCCAAGTGACAGGCCCTAAACCAAGGCTCAAAACATAACCTGCAGTAGACTTTCGATCATCAAGGTCATTGGCCCAATCTGAATCAGTGAAACCAACCAATAAAGGAGTCCCCCCAGAACTGTAATGTATCATGAACTGAACTATACACTGAACATACCAAAGTATCCTTTTAGTTTCTTTACAATGGATTTCATGGGGTGTTTTCATATACCGGTAAACAAGACCCACAACAAAGGAAAGATCACGATGAGTATGAGTCAAGTATAATAGACTACCAACACATGATGGTACAAGGTGGCATCAACTTCAGGAGAAGTATAGGTGGCAACAAGCTTGACTCCAGATTGGAAGGGAGAAGGGGATAATTTACAATTTTTCATGTGAAAGTGATGAACAAGGTCACAAGAATACTTATACTTGGAAAGAAAAATTCCTTCATTGGTTTGAAAAACTTGGAGGCCAAGAAAATAGTGCAAAAATCCTAAGTCTGTCATTTCAAATTTCTTCTTAAGGCTAGTTTTCACATGGTTTAAAAGTTTTGAGTCACTACCAGTAAGGATAAGATCATCAACATAAAGGAAAAGAGTTATGAGATGGATTCCTACTTTCTTGGTATAATTATTAGGATCAGAATGTCATCTAGAAAATCCAGTGTCAATAAGAAATTTGTCCATTTTTGCATACCAAGCCTGGGAAGCTTTCTTAAGACCATAAAGATATTTCTTAAGGTGAAAAACGAGGCTAGAGTCATTATGGACATATCCAGGAGGTTGTTCCTTCTAGATTTATTATTTCAAATCCCCATGCAAGAAAGAGGATTTAACATCCATTGGATGGACCTCCCATTTGTGTGAGACAACAAGGGCAAGAACAAGCAGGATGGAATTCATTTTGGCTACAAGGGAAAAGGTTTCATTATAGTCAATTCCTTCAACTTGGGAAAATCCTTTGGAAACTAACCGAGCCTTATGTCTTTCAACACTTCCATCTTATGCATACTTAATTCTGTAGACCCATTTACATCTAACAAGTTTTGTTCCTTTTGGAAGAGTTACAAGATCCCAAGTATTTTTTTCCATTAAAGAAAAATACTCTTTATTCATTGTTCTATCCCAATCTGGATGACCTGAAGCTTCTACAAATGTCTCTGGATCAAGAGTCTTTGAAACTTGAGCCAAAAGAGAATAGGCTCACTAGAACTGAGAACGTGTTCGACATTGATATGAAGGATCACCGACAAGATCACCAACTGCTTCTCGTGTTGAATGGACCCATCTAGTAAATAATAGTGTTGGTGTTGTTTCAGGTTCAATGGACTTATTTGGAGGGAGGTGAGCAGGAGGAGGTGGATTTTCATCCTCACTTTCATCATATGGAGAAGAAACCATAATAGGAATAGAAGAAGGCAGAAACGTCGAAGATGGCTCGCAGGCTAAAGAAGGCACAATCGCCAAATTAGGCTCATGGGTCAAGGGATTTTCATCAAATTTAGCATCTCTTCTAATAATAATTTCATTAAAATGTGGTTGAAGAAGTATGTAACCTTTGACATATTCATAATAACCAACAAATATACACTTCTCACTTTTAGGTTGCAATGATTTCATTTTCTCATCATGAATCTGGTCCCATGCTATACCTCCAAATACACGAAAGTGACTTACATCTGGTTTAATTTTAGTTCATTCTTCTTCCGATGTCATATTTTTAAGACCCTTTGTGGGAGTGTGATTTATTATGTAATTTTCATAGTTGATGGCTTTTACCCAATACTTTAGACTCAATCCCTTAGATTGGATCATACAATTAGCCATTTATTTTAATGTGCAGATCCTTCTCTCAACAACACCATTTGGTTGTGGTGTATATGGAATAGTGTGTTGCATTTGGATGCCCTGTGTAGTGTAGTAACTTGTAAAATTATTGTTCACATATTTACCTCCATTATTTATTCTTAACCTTTGAATTTGATGTCCATATTTCTTTTCTACAAGGGCCTTGTAGGACAAAAACTTGTCAAAAACTTCGCTCTTAAGTTTTAAGAAGTAAACCCAAGTACATCTAGAAAATTCATCAATGAAAGTTAAGAAATACTTGCACCCAGAAAAAATAGGAGAAGAAATTGGACTACACAAATCACTATGAACAAGCTGCAAAGTGTTTGAGGTGTTCCAAAAGGCATGTTTGTCAAAACTGTATTGATGATGTTTTTCAAGAACACAACTGACACAAACACCATCTCTTCATGAAACAAAAGGAAGACCAATCACCATCTATTGATTACATAGTTGTTGCAATGAGCGATAATTTAGATGATCAAACCACTCATGCCAAATTTTTCTCAAGTCATCACTATGAGCAACAAAAACTGATGGAAAAGATGATGACCCAAAGTTGACAAATTTGTACAACCTGGTAATATCATCATCAATTTCAGTTGCAAGAACATGATTAGGATATTTTAGATCCTTGATTACAACTTGGTGAGGTAAAAACTCTATGGTTTTACCTTCACATAAATGAGTGATTTGATATATTGATAGAAGGTTACAAGAAAGAATTGGAACACATAATACATCATTGAAATGACCATTACCTACTTGGAATTGTTCCATATCCTAAAACACTAAGAGATCTATCATCACCAAAAAAACATTTATTGGTGTTACATTCATTTAGAGAAGAAAATATGTCTTTATCCTTAGCCATATGATAAGATGCTCCAAAATCAATAAGCCACTCATAAGAAGAAGAAGTAGAAGTTGCATTGAAGGAGAAACTAGAAGTAGAATGTGCATGTCCATGAAAAGAAGAATAAATAGTAGAATAAATATTGATGTTGTGTTTCTTCATTGTTGCTTCTAAAGATGCCATCTTCTTGAAAAAATTGTACTTATCATGACCATATTTATCCCAAAAGTTGCAATGTTTGTCAGTATTCTTATTTTTAGATTTTTCTCCTTTGTCACCATTAGGACCTAAAGTTTTCTGAGTGGGTTTGGGACCCTTATGTTGCTTGTTGTTGTGGCGAGGATGTTGCTTCTTGGGATTCTTGGGTTTATCTTTATACTGGGTGACTAAGGCTTTGTTGAAGGTACCTACAATGTCGATCACTCCAAGTTCTACAAGCTTATCTTGCTCTCTAATCAAAGCATCACAAAAGGAATCAAGAGTGGGTTTTTGATAAGCTTTCTCTAGAGCCTCTCTCAGGGCATAAAAACTAGATACAAACACATAATATGCACTACCTAGATTAGAAAGAATAATATAGATGAAACGTTCTTCCTCCAACTTTATCTCATATTCTTCACATAAAATTACGTGTTTTAAACTTAGATAGGTAGTCTTCAATGCAAGAAAAATCATTTGGACTTAAATTCGGTATTTAATTTCTAACTGATGTGCTCGAATAACATTGTGTTTACCAAACACAAATTCAAGATTTTTCCAAGCTTCATCGGGGTCATCAATCTCTTGAAGGTGGAACCTTAAATCAGGAGAGATGGACATTCTGATCAATCAACATGCTTCGTCACTCCTATTATCCCATTTGAGTTTCTTATCAACATCAGTGGGTTCTTTTTCCTTTCCCAAGGTAATCAGATACAGGCCTTTACTTCTTAATAAATCCTCCATATGAGATTTCCATTGGAAGTAGTTGGTGTTGGTAAGAAAAAGATTATTGGAAGAATCCATATTAAATATGCAGATAATATGGATTTAAAATCTAAAACCGAAGGTGATTGGAGGTTGATCTTCCCTCCAACCAAATATTCCATGGAATTGACTCTTGCTAAGTTTATGTGATGTGTTTGGAATTAGTAGATACTTTTAAGAAATCGAGATGGACGCTCCGGGTGCTTCATGATGCCTCTGCAGCTAGGGTTAAACCCTAGCCGCCCTCCCCTCTACAGCTCGGCCTCTTGGCCAAAACTTCCCTCTATTCAATGGCCGCAACTCCCTCTTCAACGACCACAACTCTCTCTTCAATGGCAGCTTCCTCTCAGCCAGCCATGCGCGGTTCCTCTCCAACACGACCCCTCTCCAACGGCAGCTCTGCCCAACACGGTTTTGCAGATCAGCTATGCTCGGTTCCTCTCGCCCCCGGCCCTTCGGGTAGCATCCCCAATTCCTACAGTGAGGCTGTTAAATCAGAAACCTCATCTCGTTCCTTCCCATCTGTCTGCTCGGTTAAAGAAGCTCCAGCGATCTCTCTTCTCATGGGCCAGGAAGCTGAAGATGAGGAAGATTACTTTCGAAAAAATTCTTTAATCTGTCGGTTCAATGGACTTTGGTCGTGGCTTGTGGATCTCAATGGCTGGATCTCAGCCCACTGGAAGCCTCTCATCAAGGAAGATTTGTTCATTCACCCGTGCCCGAAGGGTTTCTTCATTGCAGAGTTTGATCTGGCAGCAGATCGGGATTTGATCCTAGCCTCTTGCCCTTGGTTTTGGGGAAACTCAGGTTTGTGCATGATGGTATGGACTCCTTGCTTCAATCCTCTGACTACTGTTCTTTCTTTTACTCCAGTTTAGGTCAGACTCCCGAATCTTCCCTTGCATTTTTGGGGCGAAACTTCTCTCCGAGATATTGGATCAGCATTAGGAAAGTTTTATTTTGCAAGCAAAGAAAATAGCATTCATAGCACCACCTCTTATGCTAGAATCTGCGTGGAAATGGACTTTAGCAAAGGGTTTCCAACAGAAATTATTTTGGGTTGCAAAAACTACACCTAGACCCAAAAGCTAGACTATGAAAGAATCTCACTGTGTTGCAGGGCTTGTTTCGAAACAGGGCATATAGCAGCTCAATGCACCAAGGGAAACATGAAAGCGGGAAAACAACAACGCAAATCAACCTGGTGGGAAGGCTCCAATGAATATCATCAAATTATTATTACAAACACCCGAAAATCTTCTTTAGAATCAGACCCTTCGAGCCTTGACTCCAAAGGCACTTCCAAGAATGCCCCTCATCCGAAGAGTAAAGCTTCAACTTCTCTTGATCTGGGAATAGAAATTATAAAGGCTTCAGACACTCCTGATACAAGAAAAGAAAGAAAAGTTCTTTTCAGCCCCCCACCTCCTTCAAGTTGGGCAGACGAGGCCGATAAAGATGATAAAGATGAAGCAGCATTGACATCCCCAAAGAAAACAAGTCCCCCGTATCAGGGAATAATGGGGATAATTGAATCAACAACAACATCACTACCTGCCAAAGAAGGCTGGATAACAGTTGAGAAGAGGAAAAATACACCACCAGAAACACAACCAATGACGACTAGAAGTCGATCCGGAAAGAAAAAATAATCAAGAGTTCCGTTAGTCAACTATTAGGTCGTCGAACATATGCTGAAACAATATTTTTTTGAACAGACGCTGGAACAGATGCTGAAACACAGTGCTAGAACAGATGCTGAAACATAGTGCTGGAACAGATGTTGAATCACAGTGCTGGAACAGATGCTGAAACAGTGCTGGAACATATGCTGAAACACCGTTGTAACAAGTATTGAAACAGTGCAGAGACGTATGCTGAAACAGTGATGAGACTTATGCTGAAACAGTGACTGGAGTTTCAACACTCAAATGTAACTCAGATCTATTAGAAGACGTACAGGAACTAGTTCAGTTCACTAGTCTATAGCTATAGAAGTAGAATGATTCAGAAAGACAGAACCGAAGAAATTCGAGGCCATTTTGTAATCGGATCTGTGGCTAGCCCACCCCATTAATACAATCTTTAACCGTTTCTGTTAATATATATATATATATATATATATATATATAAAACCGATGATCTGAATGGAAATATCTCAAAAATTTAGGTGGTTTTAAAAACAACGACACTGAAAACGAACTTCAGATGTGAAAGTTATGCCCTTTTTTAAAAAAATTGCATAAATGGTAATGAAAGAACCATGTGGTGGTGATACCCCTCCAAATAACCTAACTTTTACAAATAAGTTGTTTTATGAAGTGACCCACTTTTATAAAAAGAAGTGGGAATCACTTTTACAATGAAGCTACTTTATAAAATAAAGGTGCATGCGAAATAAATACCTCTAAAATAAAATATTAAAGATACTTATAGTGATTCACTTTTATACTTGAAGTGAAATACACTTTACAATGGAGCATGAACTTTTAAAAAAATGTAACAAAAATAAAGACTTGAACTCAAGACCTCTTAATAAGAAAACGTTTAACCAAGTGGGATAGAAAAACATATTGTAGATATGGAAATTTATTTTAAAATGTAGAAGCCTTGGCGAATCTTACTAATCCTTCATATGCCAACTATAAATGATTGGAGATATTTTTGTAAAAATATTCAAATTTCTAAGGATTTTATATAGTTTTTATAAAATTTTGGCAATTTTTAAGGTAAAATAATTTTATCCTATAGAATTAGGGTGAATCATTTTTAAAATAGCAAATCTTGTTTTTGGAAAAACCATGGAAAATTAGCCCATGAACAAAATTTAGCCCCTAAAATCATCCCTGATTGGGGGTGTTGTTGTTATTTAGCAGGAGGATTGGGGGTGTTGTTGTTGTTGGAGAGCGTGCTAAAAAAAACTATTTTCATAGAAGAAAAAAATGTCACTTCTCGATGACAACAAGGGTTAGATCTCAGTTAGCTTACCTGAAAAATGCACCTTTTCCTATATGTTTTTGATGTGTCGAGATCGCACAAGGCACGGGAAAAAGAGAATATGCAGATCTAAAAACGTAGCAACTTTGAAACTAACAATATAAAACCAAAATAATACTTTGCAAAAATTTAAAAAGGGCGTATTCATGATTTATACCTCCGGATCAAGCTGAAATGGTTGTATCTTGGGAAAAAAGAAGTGAAACAAAAAGTGTTTATGAATGAAATGAACACTCCAGATGCAACATAATGGTCCTATAATACTAGAAATGTACGTAAATGGAAGAAAATGGAGATGAGGTAACTCATCTTGATCCAGTTGGATATTGGTGACCACCGATCTATTCCAACTGGCTCCTCGTGTCCATTTTTGTTCAACACGTTCTTCTATACTGCTTTATAATTGTGAGTTATACACTTTTGGGGCTATATGAAGCCCCACACATTCTCCAGGTTTATATGGGTGGCCTCTCGCCTAATCCAATTAGCTTATTTTGTATGTTTTCATGTCATCACATCTTGTTGTACTTCCAGGGTCGTTTTGGGGCCCTAAACATTGTTGTTTTAGCTCTCCACTGTCAAACTATAGATGAAGTCAGAGTTTGATGGCAGAATGTGTATCTCTCTGAAATACCTTTCCAACGGGCTATCACGCACCTAAAATGGAGGTCGTATGTAAAAGTTACGACCCTTGGAAGTTGAGGTACCAAATTACACCAACTTACCCATAGGGCCCACATGACTTTTGGCGTTTCACTTTCTAGGGTTAGGTTTTTGGATGTCTATGGTTTTGGAATTCATAAGTAATATCAAATATCAAAAAGGCCTATGGAGCCTCATTTTAATTCATTATGCTTAGACAGATGTGTGTATCAGCCACATCTCTTCTCAGAGATAGCTACCACCATTTGAGTAAGTGTTTTAGTTCTGCAGTTTTATAGTTTCAACCTATTTCTTTATTTAATAGAAGATAGTTTTCACTAGATATTTGTGTTATTATTCATATATTTATGTTTATTGTAGTCAGTCTATTAATTAGTTTGTTCCACTCCTAAATCCGGATCAATGGTGTTAGAGTGGTCTGCTCTTCATTTATTTTTCTTCGTGTATGTCCCCGACAAGATCTGGGTACAAGAAGTTGGGACTCGAACCAATCAATCCATTTCAAGATCGGTCGCGCCGAGCCTGAAAATAACCCATGGGGGACAAAAATAAAGATGATGGAAAAAGATATCCTATTAAAATGTTGCTCTAGAAATCCCTCACGTGACAAAGGAATAAATTGATGGACAACTTCATGCAGATCCTTCCATGGCTACCCACAGGAGAAGCATATTCATCAAGAGGCCATCCAACCCCCTTCAAGGTACAGGTAAATTTTGATATTCCATTATTTGAAGGACTGATAGATGTGGATGTTGTGGATAAATGGTTGAATCTGCTCGAAGGATATTTTTCGGTCCACAATTTTTCCGATGGGGAAAAAATCACTTTTGCACTCCTCAAGTTCGTTCCCCATGTTAAAGACTGGTGGGATACTTACTCTGAGCAAAGGGACATGGAGGAATCTACAATGTTTTTGGTGGCCCCTACATGGGATTCCTTCTGGGATTCCATTAAAGAACAATACTACCATGTTGGAAGCTACGAGGACTAGTACACCAGATGGACCACTCTAAGTCAAGAAAGGGACCAGAGAGTACCAGATTTCACCAATATTTTCCATACTCTACACACCAAATTAGGTATCAAATACTATGAGCATCATATTGTGCTCAAATACCGTGGTTGTTTGCATAGATACATTAAAAAAAAATGGATTTCATGGACATCGCCTCATTGGGCATGACTTATAGATACACTGTCAAGATCGAGCAAAAAATTAAGCAGAAAAGGCGAGAGTTTGGATCTGCAAACCCCTCACAGCCGAAGCAAGGAAAAGGCAGCCCCAACCCACATAGCAAGGGACCAAGTCGATATGGCCTCCCTTGGGACAAACAGTCCAAGGCACAACACACGAAGGGAAATGAGAAGATGAAGAAGGACATGGGAAAATGGTGTGAGTGCCATAAAATTCCTTGGCACAACACCGAAGAATGTCGCTCCAAGAAATCCCTCGTGGTTGAACTAAACACTTCTGAATCAATGATTGATTCTAATTCTTAATCAAATCCTGAAGGTGGGAAGCGGATTATCAATGTTGAGCCCAATGCCACTGTCGCTACCACCAAAGTCCGGCCAAGAAAACTAGAAGAACCAGAGGAAGGGGAACTCCTCTTTTACTCACAGATGTGGGTCAAGGGGGCTCTGCTTCATTTCATTATCGATAGTGGTAGTCATAAGAACCTAATTTCATAAGATTTGTTCAAGCGGTTGGACCTTCCCACAACACCGCACCCACAGCCCTACACTATTGGTTGGCTTCGCCAAGGAAGAGATCTTCGTGTCAGCCAACAGTGTCATCTGCCCTATGGCATAAATCCTTTCAAAGATGAGGTACTGTGTGATATTTCTCCCCTTGAAGTTTGTGATGTTATTTTAGGACAACCATATTTGTGGAAGTGTCATGTTGTGTATGATTCTAGACCCTGAAGTGTTATTATTACTTTGGGTAGACAATTGTATAGGATTTTGGAGGTAGCGTAGCCTACTGTTATTTATTTAATCTCTGCTAAGCAATGCAGTAAGGTCATTTCATAGACCGTGAAGTTTTTCTTATTTGTTATCCATGCTCACAATAAGAAGAAGGTCGCCACCACATCCATGGCCTCTACACAACACCTCTCTTTGTAGTAGAAGCAAGTGGATGAGATCGTGGAAGAATACAAAGACATCTTCTCATCACCTATAGGGGTACCGATACACTGTCAAGTCAATCATTCAATCGATCTGACCCCCAACGAATCTCTACCTAATGGACCAGTATATCAGTGCTCTCTGATGAAGAATCGAGAAATCAGGCGTCATATTCGAGAGCTTCTTCAAAAGGGGAAAACCATACCCAACTCCTCCCCTTGCAGAAGCCCAATTGTACTGGTGCAGAAGAAGGATGGGACTTGGCGACTCTGCATTGACTACAGAGCCTTAAACAAAAACATAGTCAGGAACCGCTACCCCATTCCCATAATTGATGACCTTCTTGACCAACTCAAGGGGGGAAAGTTCTTCAACAAGGTTGACCTAAAGTCTAGCTACCAATAGGTTCCCATCGAACCAATTGATGTATGGAAGAAAACCTTCAAGTCTAAAGAAGGTCTCTATGAATGGCTAGTCATGCCCTTTGGCTTAACAAATGCACCAGCCACTTTCATGAGGTTGATGGATGATGTATTGAGACCCTTCACCAACTCCTTTGTGGTATTATATTTTGATGACATCCTCATCTTTAGCAAAATGTGGGAGGAGCACATGCAGCATATTCAATAGGTTTTGACCAATCTGTTGAAGGACAAGATTTATGCCAACTTGGAAAAATGCTCTTTTAGAATGAACAAGGTCCAATAATTGGGTTGCATTGTTGATGAGCATGGGTTACATGTTGATCCATCTAATATCCAATTCATTCGTGACTATCCAATCACGATCACACTGACCGATCTTCGGAGCTTTTTGGGACTAGCTAATTTCTACCGACGGTTCATGTTGGGATTCTCCCATATTGCATGGGCCCTTATCTAGGTGCCCTATTGTGATGGTAGGGCCAAGTTCATGTGGGGGGAGGAGAAACAACGAGCATTCGAGTATCGGAAGCATTGCTTGTGCTTAGCTCTAGTACTCTCCTTTCCCAATCTGCAACAACCATTCAATATTGAGACTGATGCATATGCATATGCGGTGGGTGTAGTTCTCACTCAGCACGGGAATTCGATGGCATACCATAGTGAGACACTCTCCGATACTATTCGGAAATACCCCACCTATGAAAAGGAAATGTATTCCATTGTACAAGCTTGTCGTCAATGGAAAAACATTTGGGGAAGGAGATGATCATACACACTGATCACAAGCCTCTGCAGTTCATACAGACACAAGGGAAATTACATAATGACCACCATCAGAAGTGGTACACCTACATGCAACAGTTCCATCTCAACATAAAGTATAAGACAAGTATCTCCAATCATGTCACTGACTACCTCAGTCGGCCTCCTGTGGCTGCACTCACCACTGTGCTCCATTCCTGTGGACATGAAGCATCTAAGTGGCCCCAACTTTATCATCAAGATCCAGACTTCACCGCCACCTATCAACTCTTGGGTACATGTGCACCTGTCATTGATTTTCACATGCATAACGGACTCTTATGCCACCTAGGCCATCTCTTTGTTCCTATAAGCGAGCATGGAAATTGGATTTGGGAAGCCCACTTCAGTCGGATGGCAGAACATTTTTGCATGGAGAAAACTATGGCCTTTCTTCAGAAACATTTTTATTGGCCAAAAATTTGACAATATGTCAGCAAGTATATCATATCTTGCACTGCCTATTCCATTGCCAAGCTAGCCATCAAGAAGCAAGGCTTATACACCCCTCTTCCTATTCCAAAAAAGCCTTGGGAATTCATCTCAATGGATTACATGTCTGGCCTGTCGTCCACCAAGAAGGAAAATGATTGTGTGTTTGTGGTCGTTGATCGGTTTTCAAAGATGGCCACCCTCACCACCTATAAGAAGAATGCCACAGTGACAGATACTACTAATATATTCTTTGAACGAGTGTGGGCCCACTTTGGGATACCACATACCATCATCTTTGACCAAGACAACAGGTTCCTCGACACCTTTTGGTCGAGTCTCTGGTCTCTATTGGACACCAAGCTCACAAAATCCACTGCTTTCCACCCCCAAACCGATGTCCAAATAGAGGTAGTCAATCGGATGATTGTGCACATCTTGCACATGTACAATTCTAAGCATCCACGTACATGGGACGAGAGTCTCCCATATGTACAACACAGTTACAATAGGGCTCTCCATAGTTCCACCGACCATAGCCCATTTCAGGTGGGTTTGGGATTCCAACCCTTGGGACCCATTGATGTTGCACTTCCTCTTGCCATCGCACAAACATAATCTTCCCCTGATCAGTCTGCGATTAACAAAGCCACCAAATTCATTGAGAGGATTCAACATATCCACCAACAAGTCCAGGAGATTTTACAAAAATCCAATACTAAGTACAAGCAACGCCATGATCAACACAAGGTACCACACCAATTTCAGGTTAGCGACAAAGTCTGGTTACATTTGTAGAAGTAGTGTCTCACTGGGCCCCATCAAAAGATTCGCCCACTTCATTATGGGCCTTACACTATCACCAAGGTTGTGGGTAGCAATGATTTTGAGCTCAACACTCCACCCTTCCTTGGTCTTCATCCAATATTCAATGTGGACCTCCTTCGGCCATATTTTCCACCATTATTGGACACCTTCGAGATCACAGAACAACTGACACAAATAGAGATCAAACCTGACTACATGGAACAAGCATCCACTGATCAGATAGTGGACACACAGGTCAAGGGCACTCACCAGTAGCGGTTTGAGATTTATCAGGTTGTCAAGGCGGGGCAACTCCTACACCAAGGAAAGTGGCTCACCCGGAGCCAAATCTGGTAGAAGTTTCCTCACCTGATGAGGGAAATCAACGCAATGGAGACCATTGCTTCAAAAGGGGGGAGGATTGATCCAGTCGGATATTGGTGGCCACCCACCTATTCCAACTAGCTCCTCATGTCCATTTTTGTTCGACACATTCTTCTGTACTGCTTTATAATCATGATTTTTGCACTTCTGGGGCTATCTTAAGCCACACACATTCTCCAGGTGGATACAGGTGGCTTATTTTGTATGTTTTCATGTCAGCACATATTGTTGCACTTCCAGGGCCGTTTTGGGGCCCTAAATGTTGTTTTTTTGGCTCACCACAGTCAAACTGTAGGCTGAGTGAAAGTTTGACGGTGAAATGTGTATCTCTCTGAAATACCTTTCCTACGATCTATCATGCTCCTAAAACGAAGGTTGTATGCAAAAGCTATGACCCTTGGAAGTTGAGGTACCAAATTACACCAACTTACCCATAGAGCCCACATGACTTTTGGCATTTCACCTTCTAGGGTTAGGTTTTTGGATGTAGAGGGTTTTGGCATTCATGAGTAATATCAAAAAGGCCTCTGAAGCCTCATTGTTATTCATTATGCTCATATGGATGCATGTAGCAACCACATGTCTTCTCAGCGATAGATACCACCATTTGAGCAATTGTTTCAATCCTGCAGTTTTACAGTTTCGGTCTATTTCTTTATTTAATAGAAGATATTGTTCACTGGACATTTGTGTTATTCTTGATATCTTTGTGTTTATTATATTTAGTCTATTAATTATTTCGTTCCACTCCTTAATTTGGATCATGACTTCATGATCTTGATCTACAACAGGAGTGGGTCTTCAAATAGGCTCTAATACCATGTTCAACAACGCATGTATTCTAGTAGAGGAAGAACACCTTATGTAACCACTCACACAACCAGATCAAATATCAACACATTGATGTTTTGACGTGGTAAAACCCCTACAGGGAAACATCCACATCCCCAACCAATGTGACCACTTGGAGCAGTTTATTAATTCAAAAGAAAAATATTACAGAGATATTTTACAAGAGAGTTTCTCACAATCAATCATTAATAAATGACCCTCCATTATCTTTAAATAGAGATCATGGACCAATCAGGTGTTAATCCATGGATCAATGTATGTTAATATCAAGGAGAATATGAACCATCAAATCACTCTATGTCAGGAACATATTGTTACCGTAGGATTTCCTAACTACAAATGCATACTAATGCATACGAAAGAAACACACTTTTACCTAACGACACATTAGACCAAGTAGATCTTAACTAACTCCTAAGTGTCTAAATATCCTAACACTGGTTTTGGCTATCGAGTATCCTTTCTTACGTGGAGATGTTGCAACACATCTAGTTTGGTATTTTATCATGATTGGTAGTCTCAGCGACCATAAAAGGATGTTGAAAACTCAATACAAAACAACGCTCTTTCTAATGGTACGTCCACCTTATACAAGGAATAGGGATGACAATTATTGTACAAGGTAAGGTTGGTTCATAAAAAACTACCTTGCAAGGGAAGATACCATTCCCTTTGACTAACCAATGGTTGGGAAGCAAGTGAGGAGAGGAAGCAAAGCATTCAATTCTTTTGTAATCTAAGTAGAGGTTCAGAGTAGTCTCTGGGGTTACCGCCACCACCTTCATCCTTTGCCTTGTTGTTTATTCCCATGGTTTAATGGATCTCTATATGTGCAGGAATAGGTCCTTTAGGCTTGTATGGCTCTTTAGGTTAGAAGACAAGAGGCAGAGCGAATTGAACTCGAATAATCCAATCATGGAATCCCCAAAACCAAAACAAAAAACAAAAACAAATTGTGAGGCCACCTACCCTAGATAGCATTCAACTGAGGATGGATAGCACATATAGTAGTAGAAGTTACTAAAGGGAATATAATCGTTATAGTGAGACTAACACCATTGTTAAATATATTCTCGACATTTTGTTGCAAATCCAAGTCAAGTTCCTTTCTTGTGGAGCATATTATAAAGGATTTTCTAATGAACCATGACCTATCAGAACATTTCTAGGTGTTCCTCTTCCTTCCACCAACCACTTTATTTATTGCTAGATCTTTCCAGATAAAATGTCGTAAGACAAGTTCTGTAGCAAGCAGTATTTGAAGGGTAGGCACTATCCTAATGAGAATTTTATGGGAACGTATCAAGGGCATACCCCCACCCAAGACTGTGGGGGTTTGAATAAGGTGAAACCCCCCAACCTACCTTTAGCAGTTTGATTTAGGAAAAAAGGATGTCCACTTTAACGTATTGAAAATCAATAAGTTTCGGCAATATCACACAAAAATCAACTATGAATCAATAAATGAATCCAATTCAACATGCTTGAAATCCATTCAATTAGTTGAGTGGGTGCATGAAGGATGGAAACATTATTTTCTCAGTCCCATATTTCGATTCTTCGCACCTGTTACAATAGAAAAGGAAGCGCAAGAAGGATAGGAGAAAGAGGATTTCGACAATTTTTCAATTCATTTCCATATCCCGACATTCACTAATACTGACTCTAGGTAAACTATTGTTTGTGGCTCTATGGGATCATCCTCGATCAAGGAAGTATATCAGATCAGATTAGAGAATCATATTATTACTCAACAAGTCATATTGCATGGAAGCTCCTTCAGAGTAGGTCGACAATTAAATTTCTTGTTGTGAACATCTATATGTAAAACATCTCAATACTATTTATCTTTTCATTGTGCAACGTCTACAGGAAAATAACTTATATCAAATTGAAAATATATTGTTTTGAAACTATATTAAATTTTATTCTAAAATTTATAAACTGGTAGGGACATGTGATATATGAAACTCCTCCAGAATATTAAGAATATACTAAATTAAATTGAGGTGTGTGGGATGCAGAACTGTGGTTGTACCTATTGTCAAGGATAATTTTAAGGATTGAAATTTATATTAAAATGTAGAAATATGGGCTAATCTTACTAGTCCTTAACATGGAAAATGTAAAATGTTTGGAGATAGTTTTGTAAAACTATTCAAATTTCTAAGGATTTTATATATTTTCTATAAAATTTTGGCTATTTTTAAGGTAAAATGATTTTATTCTATGGAATTTGGGCGAACCATTTTTAGAAAAAATGGAAATTGGTGAATCTTTTTTTGAGAAAAAACATGGAAAATTATCCCATTTGCGAAATTTAGCCCCTAAAATCATCTATGCCTATTGTTGTACAACTATATATATTCACTACTTATGGTGGATCTGTTGCTACTAGGAAAGAAACTATTTAACCAATCATTGAATTGCCTGCTTACTTAATAGAATACACTTTGACTGAAGGAAAAAAGGAAAGACTTCTTCAGTATGGATTTGTTCCTCCAACTGAGTATTGTTCAGGCCCTTTGAGATTTTTCCCTATGAGTATTGTCCTTGTGAGTATTGAGTATTCGTGAGGCCCTCCTGTGAAGATGGTGGAGATAGTGGCTACATTTGTCAAACTAGTTTACTGACTTACCCTTCATTCGGATATGTTTGGCAGTGTCCTATTTAATGACCTCAGAAAGAGCTCTAATGAAGATATAATATATAATGGACTCAAAACTTAGTCTATGTAAACATTGACAAAAAGAGATCGACAATAAGAATTCCAACTTATTACCCAAGAGTATGTTTGATAAAAGCAATTAAAATATTATAAAAAAATAACAATTTAACTTTTCTTATGTACAACTTTTGAGGAGCACAAAAATATGTATAGTCAAAGGAAAAGTAATTGAAGGTCAACGTTGAAGAAAACATTATAGTCCTGGCATTCGACATGGACCAATAAAAAATAACATTTTTTATTCAATTGAAACATTTCATAAGGATTAAACGGAACATTTTCGATCCAATTTTTTTATTTAGGTGACTATTTGGAAAAGAACGTTTATAAAGTTTATATATATTTTCACCTCTCTTGTGTGTGTGTGTTCAATACAATAATTATGAGGAGCACATAGTTCTAATTATTTTTACTATTTTTCAAGTTTTTAGGTAATTTAACAGACCCTCGAAACCCATAGGATTTTGCCAAAAACTAAGTTGAACATTTGAATTTTGTCAAATATTTTACCTTGAACTTTGTGGGAAAATAAATTGTTTTAAATAATTTAAATTATATTTATGTTTACATGGAATATGGAGATAACAAAATAAAAAAAAATTATCTACACCATGTTTAACATTTTTCTTTGTTTTTTGTGTAACAAATAATTGTATTGTTGCTATATTGGGAGCCATTTAATCTCAAAAAAAAAAAATCTTCAATGATATCATATTGGATTACTTCATCATATTTGGGACTATTAAAGTTATTACTATGCTTACTCCACCATTTTAAGGGTTGTTGAAGATGTTGTTCTAGATAACTGTTTTACCTTGGAGTCATAATAATTGTGTGCCTTCTTTGATTTCAAAGACTATTTTCATGTTTTCTCTTCCTCTTCCAAGAAGAGTATTCTTATAGTGAGACCAATGAGAGAGAAGTTGGATTTGGAGTGATACAAAAATCCTTAGATGCCAAAATAGTTCTTAAGCAAACATTAACATCCAACTAGATTTGGGAAATTAAGATCATCTTGACTATTTACAAAATATCATGTGAAAACCCCTTACTTATCCAAAAACGCATTAACTGATAACAACTTGCGGAAATAAAAATGCAAACATGGAGATAAATATTAACTACAAATATCAAGACACATTACAAAATTTGATAAAGGAGTTCACCCATCTTGGGATATGTCTCCAGGTCCACTTCAAATCGAGAGACCACTCTATTAATTCTCAAATATGATTATTTTACAATGACCTTCTAATATATTACTCAAACACAAGTGTAATTGTCAAAATCATCACGGCCTCAAAAAACCGAAACTTTTGACTGTAAACACCATATACTTATCTCAAAGAGATTTATGGCACAAAAAATTATGCAAGCAGAAAATATACAGTATCTCCTTGCATGCATTCCAATGCAACCCTTCTCTCTTCATTGTACGCAAATCCATCTCTCATGCATTCGTTCGGGCACTGTTTTAAATAGGGGAGGTCGAGGGTCGAACCACACCCAACTCCCTATATACTCGCAATAACTTAAATACAATTTGTTTTGTGGTTTAAAACAAAATCTATATATATCACCTTGGTAAGTTTGTTGAGTTAAATGGATGGGGGTCATGGAGTCGAACCCGTGGACCTCACCCCCTTTCGGCATATTACGAT
>ML784243.1:402704-419042 GCA_009831015.1 Picea engelmannii | reverse complement strand
AATGAACTAACCAATCGTCATGGTAACAGGATTGGTTCAAACGGTTAGTCAAAGTCGTTGGTTTTCGACGAGGTTAGGGGTTCAAACCCTACCGATCCGAAAAAAAAATTATACCCATTATCCAATATTGGCCAATCATAGGATGCCATGTGGCATCCTCTGGTTGGTCCACCTATTGTACAATTAGTACCATGTCAGTGCACAATCAACCTGCATATGTCAACTACCACTTGCCAATGCCACACCATCATCATACTACCACCTATCACCTACCATGTCACTGTATGGCCTACTATGTGTCACCCTTTTAGTGGTGCCATGTGGACAGTACAGATTCCATGTCATTCGTACGAATGATACGTGGCAAATATTTACTGGTTGGGTGCCGACAATGCCAAAACTGATTGACATGTGGAATCCTCTTGTGATGCCACATCATCATGACATCACCATGTTCCTTGTCATTATGGATTTCCACATGGAATCTTGTGGGCTTTCCATTTGGCATCATGTGGGCTTGTTTTGTGGAAACCCCCATTTTGCTATTTTCCCTTATTTTTGTTGAAGCTTTGAAAAGCTATAACTTTCTCATATGATATCCGTTTGAGGTGATTTATGCGCCATTGGAAATCTCTCAGCGGTCTCTATGCAATGAATTCATTTTCATTAGCATTTGAGAAGATTAATTTTTTAGCATTTTGGATCCTCTTGGATCATGGAGTCGTGATCATATCAATGCCTTTGTCTCATATCACTAGAGATAGAACAACAACAATTGCTAGAGTTACGAGTGTAGGTTCCCCCCAATGGTGGTCATTTTTTGATCTTTTCACAAGAAGGAATACTATTTTTCTCTTTGGTATTCTGTGAAGACTTTCTTTAAATACAAGATCACCAGAAATTCCATTGTAGAAAAAACTTAGAATTTAGTTTGTTTTCCACATATCAATGGTAAAAAGAAACTCTATAGTGAAAATAAATGTGTTCTTCACATGTTCATGGTCAAAACTAACTTTACAATGGAAGGGAACATGTTTGTAGTCCATAGGTTATGCCTATGTTCTATCTCCGCTCTCAAACACAATTTGGCTAGATTTTTTTTTGGTTAAATCAACATAAATACTACTTCAAATATATGGATTGGAACATAATTACTGGTTTTTGGTGTTGTGGTCATAAATGTATCCAAAGTATTACCAATGAATATTAAACCTAGATAATCCCAATGTTCCAAGGGGTGACTATGCAACCTAACCCATATCAACATCATTGACATAAATTTTGTTTTTAGGTTTTAAATATAGGGTGTCATGTCCTCATAAAGAGAGCTCACGCTTCATGAACTAGGATACTTTACTAGTGACTTTTATTTTTTCCATCTTGATCACAAGATTTAACTTTGATGAAACCTTTCACAATTAGAAGTATAATCACTCTGTATTTAGAGAAAAATCCCTAAAATTTCTTATATAATTTTAAATATTTTTCAATAAAAACCATATATCATTAAAATTGCAAATCATTCCATGTACCTGATATACACCTCCTCCTCCTTAACCAAGGTTAAGTCAAACTTTAACATTAATTCCATTATTATCTTCTCCACATAAAAGGAAGGAGAAAGGACAAGCCAACAACACACATCTTTATATACCCCTTTGAGTAGGAATGCATTTTACAAATTTAATTTTTACTTTCAAGTATTGAAACTAAACTATTCCCGTCATTATTAAGGAAATATATATATATATATATATATTTATATATATATATATATATATATAAAGTTTTAATGGAAATGAATTTTAAAGTTTTTCATTTGCAAAGTTGTTTAGAAGTGATGGTAGGAAATGTCTTTGGGGAAATTGATCTTCAATGCATTAAATCATCATTGTTGTATTGGTGTGCTTATTACAACAACACATTGTTTTTCTATGACACATGTACGCTGGATGGGAAACACAAAAGACATGTTCTATACAACAATGTGCTTAGTGGACTATAATACACCACCAAGGGATAGTATGTTGAATTATGTGTAGAATTTTATATGATGCATTATAAACTTTGCTTCACATCACTTAAATCAAATTGGTTCCATTGTCCACAATTTTCATTTAATATGGTTCAATCTTAATGTCTAGTACACTACACATATTCTTGTATGGTGCATCGTGTTTTTTTTAATATAGTGAGTTGCACTTGTCGAAACATCAAACCAACTACACTTGATTATACCCCTAAAGTAATAAGAGACATTATGGCTCATATTTTTCATGATGACATGTTGGGATGGAAATTACCTATCAGAATAGACACTGAAATTTGAAGACAAATGATTTAATGCATAAGATCAACTCATTACACCAAGTTCAAATATACTCTCCAATATATTTGGCACATATATTTTACACTTCTATGGAAACCACTAGATTCAAGAAATTCTAACTAAAGAAGACTTGGTTTTGATGGTTGTTATAAAGACATTGACACTCCTCTAGAACAAAATAAAAATTCATAGAAAGAGAAAAAAAATCTTCACATTGTAGATATAATTTCTCTATATTTATAATGAATAACAAAAGATACTCAAACGTATTAGTACAAATAATGACGTTGTCAATAAGATTTAAGCAACACCATTGTTTACAATTTTAGAACAACAAATATATCATAGATTGAATAGTTTTCATTTTTTCTATATACTTGTAACATCTCATTCTACTAAGCACACGACTTGTTCTTCGGGGACGCTTGTGTGAAAGTGATCCGGTTATGATACATTGTGATTTCATTTCGATTATGGATTATACATGATGATGATGATGTATTGTGACCTATTGTTATTTTTATGTATATGTATTGGAAGATGTTATTGACGAGTTTTCCTGAGTGTGCAGGACACATGACAGGTTATGGATGCTAATGGCATCAATGGACTTCCTTGGACTCCAAATTGAGTCAGGGAGTGGATTGTATTTTTTTGAGTATTTCATGTTACCCTCGTGTGATATATGATTGATTTTAGTATGATTTATGTATATGGATTATTGATAGTGTTTTTGTCAGTGGATGTAGGCTTGACAATGCTTGCTAATCCAACTCACATAAGGAGTAAAGGGGTCATGGACAGAAACTAGACATTGAGGGAGAGGTGTGGTAGCGTCCCTATCACAACCTACTAGCACTCTCGTCGTGGCTTGAATGGTAGGTTAACAATTACCTAGTTCGAGAGGCCCACGATGTCATGAGGGAAGACTGAGACAGTCACTCACAAATATTTCTAAGGGGTGTGCAATAAGGTGGATTCCTTATTCCTTAGAAGCCCTTAGTCTCTCACAAGATCGACCGAATGGAGTGTTGACTCCAAGGGTCAGACGAACTTCCAAAACCAGTCTAAGGCGAGTTTCACCCTTGGAGCACAAAGGTTCATCTTGAAGGGCACATCATGTAATTAAACCTCAGTCAATAAATCTAGGTGGTCTAGAAAACTTTGAAATGATTGAACCTTGTTAGAATAAAATAAGTAATTAAACAGTCGATTTTAATTATAGATCCTAACAAAAGTCTAAGCCTAAGTCTAAGACTAAGTCTAAGTCTAAATTTAAATAAAGGACTAAATGAATAAAGGTGGATTCCTTATTCCTTAGAAGCCCTTAGTCTCTCACAAGATCGACCGAATGGAGTGTTGACTCCAAGGGTCAGACGAACTTCCAAAACCAGTCTAAGGCGAGTTTCACCCTTGGAGCACAAAGGTTCGTCTTGAAGGACACATCATGTAATTAAACCTCAGTCAATAAATCTAGGTGGTCTAGAAAACTTTGAAATGATTGAACCTTGTTAGAATAAAATAAGTAATTAAACAGTCGATTTTAATTATAGATCCTAACAAAAGTCTAAGCCTAAGTCTAAGACTAAGTCTAAGTCTAAATTTAAATAAAGGACTAAATGAATTATGACATAAGTTAAAATATTTGAGAATATAATCGAACTCTAGAGGAAAAAAAGGGGGGGGGATAAAATTTAAAGGTTGAATAAAATGCAAAAGTGTGCATGAAATTAATAAATGGATTTTTAAAAATAGAAGAAATAATAATATGAGAGAATATAAGTACACATGGAATAGATTCTTGAGTCAACCTACCAATAGTCTAACTAAAAGAAGACTCGTAATCGAACTCTAACTAAGATCTAGTTAGGAGACACTCATTAAATGAGAATCTGGGAAACAAAGGGACAACTAAGAGAGAAAATAGGAACACATTGGGGAATGTGAGGGAAATTGGATTTTTAAATAAAATAAAAATGGTAATTACTTATGCAACTTGGGGAGAGTGTGACAAGTGTGTGCATAAATAATCCTAATTAAATTAATTAAAAATATAATTAATTGTGTATGAAGACATGTGTCATTCATCATTTTTCTATAAAGAAAAATGTGGTAGAAGGAAAAAGGATCTCACATTCTCTTGGTAATGTTATGCTGCCAAAATTTTGTGGACTGTGTTTTTCTTGTGAGAGTTGGGATACCAAGCTTGTGGAAAGAGTGGAAGATCTTCCTTGTGAGACAACCCTTGGAGCTATTGTTTGTTGGTTTCTTGTGTGTGGCCCATTTGCAACTCAGGGCGCTAAGGGAAAGAAGAGTACCCATAGCATTGGCTGGGAGGTACCGGTGAAGTCTCTGTGACTAGCAAGTGGGAGGAAAAAAGGAATGTCAGTCATTGAAGGACATCCCCAAAATCCTCATCAACATCAGTTCCGATATTTTTATTTCTATAATTTGTATTTAGAATGTGATGGATCTCTGTTGTTTTATTTTACAATCTATATTCCTATAAACTTAATGGTTCACTACCATTTTTAAATTCAATATAAGACTTGTACTTTTCATAGATCATTGTCCAATTCATTTCGCATCTTTATTGTAAAATTTGTAGGGTCGCTATAATTTTAATTGAGTCTGAGTTGAATCTAATTTAGTTAATGCTTAACTAATTAAAATTGTTTGAAGAGTTAATATTTATGACCATTGTAATCTATTTACAATTCAATTTTTATAGATCTTAGTATAGACATGTTAAATCATTTGCAAATTCGAAATTGAAACTTGAACGTAGAGATATAGATAGTTGTTGATTTTTAGTGACACTCTGGAAACAAATTATGTGTGATCGTTGTCAATGTATTTGCTTTGAAATCAAATCTGATATCTTGTGGGCATTATAAAATTAATGGCAATTTCAAATTTTATAAAAATATATGCTCGTGGGATCACTGTAAAACATGTATGCAAATTCCAGAGTTATAAAACGTCTTATAGCCACCATGGATTTAATAGGCCTTTCAACATTTATTTGTGAGAGTTGTTGTGTAACTAGTTAGTGATGGAAATTTAGCATTGTTGGGTCACTATTTAGTTAGTTGCAATCTAATTTAGAACCGGTATGGTCCTTGAAATTTTGTAATTTTCAAATACAAATGTTAGGAATTCGTATGGTCGTTGAAATAATCGATTGCTTTGTTTGAGCACAAATCTTGCTTTGGTCGTCGTATTTTTAGTCCAAGATCCAGAATTTTTAAGTTATAGGGTCGTCGTAAATTTATTTTACAACTCCTGTACTTAGAGTTGTGAAGGATTGCTATCAATCTTTTTCATTTAGAGAAGTTAGGAAATGTACAGTCATTGTTATTGTTGCATTTCGAATTGAGAAAATCGATGGGTTATTGATGAAGTTTGTGATTTCAATTTGTTATCATTGCATTTGATCTTGTAAAACATTAATTGCAAAATCCTATATTGCATTACATTAAGATCTCTGTGTAGTTGGTTAAAAATTTGGCATTTAAACTTATTGGGTCGCTGCACAAATGATATGTGAATCCTGATTGAATCTCGTGAGGTTCACCGTAACATTTGTATGCAACTCTAGAATCTCAACTTGGTTGGGATGCTGACAAGTTGATGGCAAGTTTGAAGTTTACAATTCGATCTTTGTAAAATTTATTGCCACACTTTAATATCTCTAAATTCCTTGGAATCGATTGAATAAATAACATGAAACTCTTCACGTTGGATTAAATCCATGCTCATCAGTTCTTATCAAACGTACAGCCTATGAATATTCTTGTATGATCTGATTATTAATAACCTTTGTTATTATTGGATATTGTAGTTATACGAATCGATAACTGGAGTATAAAGGGGTAGATCAGATTCGCAATGTCAATCCGATAATTATAATTTGATGATCTCCCTCTGCGTGTTTAACTTAAAACTATTGTTGTAGTTGTCGGGCCTCGTTAAGGCGTGTAATGCACAACCAAGGATGAAACTCGTGGCAAATTTAGGAAACTACATAAATTGTTAACGACCCTCCTAGTGATTAAATGTATTCCTTATTTAACAAAGAAACTAAGTTTTATGATGTTAAGAAATGTTATGATAGAGTTGTGAATAATAAGTGAACGTACCACGGATTTATGATTTTTTTTTATTGAAATTTTAATTATTACTTAATCCATGGAAATTCCATTTATCAAGTTATGCTTAATATAATGTAATTATGAGGTCCTCGAGGTGTAGGAAAGTCGGTGATGGAGTGTGTTGTTAAGCCACTCCGTGTTGAAAAGTCATCAATTCGAAACACGAGGAAACAAAAAATCCAACCATGTTAAGGGTTGGTGTGGCTCAGGCTGGGTGCAATCCCTAGGTAATTTTGACGGCTTAGATGCCCCTAAGTCGCGGTTTTCCAAGCCAAAGGTTAATCCCACTGCCAAGAAGGTCCGGACAAATTAACAAACAAAAAATATAATGGAATTATGAGAATAATTATATGTACAAGGTGCACGATTTTTAAAATAGAAATTCTATTAGTACTTATTACTTGAGATTTTCTTATGATTTTAATATTGTTGTATTGAAATTGTTTTGTTTCTTTATATGTGAATATTCTTTGAATTTGTTAATACTAGCATGTAGTTGAAAGAAAGAAATAAAGGCTATTCTTTAGATAAAGATGGATTGTTGAGATATAACGACAGGATTTATGTATCTCCTAATGATGAGTTAAGAATTTTGATCCTAAGAAAAGCTAACCGAGCAATTTACATGGTCCATCTGTAAGTCACGAAGATGAAGGCGGACCTTAAGCCTTTATTTTTCTGGAAAGGAATGAAAGCGGACATAGTTATTCCTAAATCAAAATGGGAGGTCATTTCAATGGATTTTATTGTTTTATTTCCACTGATGGAAAATAGACACGATTCGATTTTCGTGGTAGTTGACACTCTGACAAAGAGTGCACACTTTATTCTAGTGTGAATGACTTATCAGACGGCATACATAGCTAGATTATTTGTCAGCGAGATTGTGAGATTACACGGTGTACCAAGAAGGATCATATTTGATCAAGGGTCGATGTCTACAGGACGGTTTTGAACTAGTTTCCAAGAGGCCTTGGGAAGACAACTGAATTTTAGTACAACATATCACCTAGAGATAGACGAAAAAATAGAAAGAACGAACCATCTTTTGGAGGATATGTTAAGTATGTATATAATGGACCAACATAAACATTGGGAAGAATTCATGCCACTGGTAAAGCTTGCATACAAAAACAGTTACCAAAGTACGATTAAGATGGAACCATTTGAGTTTCTTTACGAGCGACCATGTCGGATGTCATTGACTTGGGATCGACTTGACAATAGGGTCCTATTAGGACTAGAAGTAATCCAAGAAGTGGAAGAATAGATGCATTCGATAAGACAAAGGATTAAATAAGCACAAGATCGAAAGAATATTTATGCAGATGTGCATCGCGTTGATTTCATCTATGAGGTTGGTGAAAGAGTTTTCTTGCGGGTAAAACTGCATAAAAGTTCAATCAAGTTTGAAAACGGTTCCAAACTCTCTCCTAGGTTTGTGGGACCTTTTGAGGTTGTGGAAAGGAAAGTACCTATGTCTTATCGACTAGCCTTGCTTGATTCTTTGAGGCGTATGCACGATGTATTTCATGTATTTGTTTTATGAAATTATATTAATGATCTGTCACATGTTATTGACATGATTTCTTTGCAGGTATTAGACAAGGGTGATCTCATGGTAGAGCCAATATGCATTATGGACCATCGCATTCGAAAATTATGACGTCGAACAATCGATCAAGTCAAGGTCTAGTGGGATAACTATAGTCCACACTCGGCTACCTGGGACAACGCATATGAGATGCATCAACAGTTTCCTTACTTGTTTGATAGATTATATATGTAGATCTATGTCTGATACATTTATTTACTTTCATTTATATATTGTACAAACATCAGGATGAAGTTTAAAATAAGAGGGGGTGTATGTAACATCCCATTCTACTGAGCACACTTTTATTGACTTATTCTTTGAGGACACTTGCGTGCAAGCGATCTGGTTATGATACATTGTGATTTTGTTTCGATTATGGATTATACATGATGATGATGATGTATTGTGACATATTGTTATTTTGATGTATATGTATTGGCAGATACTATTGACGAGTTTTCCTGAGTGTGCAGGACACATGATAGGTCATGCATGTTGATGGTATCAATTGAACTCCTTAGACTCTAGATTAAGTCAGGGATTGGATTGTATTTGTTTAAGTATTTCATGTTACACTCATGTGATATATGATTGATTACAGTATGATTTATGTATATGGATTATTGATAGTGTTTTTGTGAGTGGATGAAGAATTGAAGATTCTTGCTAATCTGACTCACATAAGGAGTAAAGTGGTCATGCATAGAAACCAAATATTGAGAGAGAGTTATGGTAGTGTCCCTGTCACATCCTACTAGCACTCCCACTGTGGCTTGAATGGTAGTTTAACGATTACCTAGTTCGTGAGGCCCACGATGTCGTGAGGGCGGGCTGAGATAGTCACCCACGAATATTTCTAAGGGCCGTGCAATAAGGTGGAGTCTTTATTCCTTAGAAGACCTTAGTCTCTCACAAGGTAAATTGAATGGAGTGTTGACTCCAAGGGTTAGGCGAAATTCCAAAACCAGTCTAAGGTGAGTGGCACTCTTGGATCACTGAGGTGCATCTTGAAGGGCATGCCATGTAATTAAAACCTGAGTCAATAAATATAGGTGGTCTAGAAAAATTTGAAATGATTGAACCTTGTTAGAATAAAATAATTAAGCAAACAGTAAATTTTAATTATAAAGCCTAACAAAAGTCTAATACTAAGTCTAAGTCTAAATTTAAATAAAGGACTAAATGAATTATGACATAAGTTAAAAGATTTGAGAATATAATCAAACTCTAGGTAAAAAAAGGGGGGGGGAATAAAATTTAAAGCTTTGATAAAATGCACAAGTGTGCATGAAATTAATAAAAAAGATTTTTTTAAATAGAAGAAATAATAATATGAGAGAATATGAGTACACATGGAATAGAATCATGAGTCAACCTACCACTAGTCTAACTAGAAGAAGACTCATAATCAAACTCTAACTAAGATCTAGTTAGGAGACACTCATTGAATGAGAATTTGGGGAACAAAGGGACAACTAAGAGCGAAAATAAGAACACATTGGGGAATATGAGGGAAATTAGATTTTTAAATAAAATAAAAATGGTAATTAATTGTGCAACTTGGGGAGAGTGTGAAAAGTGTATTGGTGAATAATCCTAATTAAATTAATTAAAAAGATAATTAATTGTGCATGAGGACATGTGTCATTAGGGATTTTTCTATAAAAAAATGTGGTAAAAGGGAAAAGCATCTCTCTTTTTCTTGGTAAGGTTATGTTTCCAAAATTTTGTGGACTGTGTTTTACTTGTGAGAGTTCGGATACCAAGCTTGTGGAAAGAGTGGAAGCTCTTCCTTGCAAGGCAAGCCTTACAACTATTGTTTGTTGGTTTCTTGTGTGTGGCCCCTTTGCGGCTTGGGGGGATAAGGGGGGGAAAGAGTACCCCTAGCATTGGCTAGGAAGTATTGGTTAAGTCTCTGTGATTAACAAGCGGGAGGAAGGAAGGAACGCCAATCATTGAAGGACATCCCCAAACTATTCATCAACATTGGTTCCGATATTTTTCTTTCTATAATTTGTATTTAGAGTGTGATGGATCGTTTTTATTTTATTTTACAATATAGATTCCTATAAACTTAATGGTTCAATGCCATTTTTAAATTCTATATCAGACTTGTACTTTTCATATATCACTGACCAATTCATATCACATCTTGATTGTAAAATTTGTAGGGTCACTATAATTTTTATTTTTATTGTGAGTCTGAGTTGAATTTCATTTAGTTATTGCTTAACTAATTAAGATTGTTTCAAGAGTTAATATTTCATTGACCATTGTAAACTATTTACAATCTTATTTTTATAGATCTTAGTTTGGACGTGTTAAATCGTTTGCAAATTCGAAACTAAAACTTGAAGGCAGAGATATAGTTATTCGTTGAGTTTTAGTGACACTCTGGAAACAAATTATGTGTGATCATTGTCAATGTATTTGCTTTGAAATCAAATTTGATCTTCTTGTGGGCATTATAAAATTAATGGCAATTCAAAAATTTATAAAAATGTATACTCGTGGGATCACTGTAAAACATTTATGCAAATTCCATAGGTCCAGAACCTCTTATAGTTGTTGTGGATTTAATAGGCCTTTCGACATTTATTTGTGAGAATTTTTGTGTAAACAAATAGTAATGGAAATTTAGCATTGTTGGGTCATTGTTTAGTTTGTTGCAATCTAATTTAGAACTGGTATGGACCTCGAAAAATTTAATTTTCAAATCCAAATGTTAGGAATTCGTATGGTCGTTAATAATCGATTGCTTTGTCTGAGAACAAATCTTGCTTTGGTCGTCGTATTTTTAGTACAAGATCCAGAATTTTTAAGTTATAGGGTCATTGTAAATTTAGTTTACAACTCTTATACTTAGACTTGTGAAGGATCTCTATCAATCTTCTGCATTTAGAGAAGTTAGGAAATGTAAAATCACTATTATTGTTGCATTCTGAATTGAGAAAATCGTTGGGTTATTGATGAAGTTCGAGATTTTGATTTGTTATCATTGCATTTGATCTTGTAAAACTTTAATTGCAAAATAGTGTATTGCATTACATTAAGATCTCTGTGTATTTGGTTAAAAATTTGGAATTTAAACTTGTTGGGTCGTTGCACAAATGATATGTGAATCCTGATTGAATCTCGTGAGGTTCTCCGTAACATTTGTATGCAGCTTTGGAATCTCAACTTGGTTGGGACACTAAAATTTCAAAGTTTAGAATTCAATCTCTGTAAAATTTAATTGCCACACTTTAATCTCTCTAAATTCCTTGGCATCGATTAAATAAATAACATGGAACTCTTCACGTTGGATTAAATATTGGTTATTGTATGATCTGAATATTCTTGTATGATCTGATTATTAATAACCTTTGTTATTATTAATAACTGGAGTATCGAGGTATAGATCAGAATCGCAATGTCAATCCGATAGTTACAATTTCACGATCTCCCTCTGCGTGTTTAACTTAAAACTATTGTTGTATTTGTCGGGCCTCATTAAGGCGTGTAACGCACAGCCAAGGATGAAGCTCATGGTAAATTTACGAAACTACCTAAACTGTTAACGACCCTCCTAGTGATTAAATACATTCCTTATTTAACAAAGAAACTAAGTTTTATGATGTTAAGAAATGCTATGATAGAGTTGTGAATAATAAGTGAACATACCACAAATTTATGATATCTTCTTATTGAAATTTTAGTTATTACTTAATCCATGGAAATTTCCTTTATTAAGTTATGCTTAATATAATGGAATTATGAGAATAATTATATGTACAAGGTGCAGATTTTTAAAATAGAAATTCTATTAGTACTTATTACTTGAGATTTCTTTATGATGTTAATATTGTTATATTGAAATTATTTTGTTTCTTTATATGTGAATATTCTTTGAATTTGTTAATACTAGCATGTAGTGGAAAGAAAGAAATGAGACTTGTAATTTTGGTAAATTATTTGATTGGAATAGAAGTATATAATAATAATAATAATAATCTATTTTTAAGGTCACGGTCAAGACATACACCAAATTGGTGTATGAGACCCCTTCACCCAAAGATTTCACTGGTAAAGTCTACGAAGGTATACATACCTTACCCCCCTATGGATTTGAACTTGTGAATTATCAAGAGGAAACACATGTTCCAAACCATTATGTATTCCTATTTATAACCAGTGGAATTTTTAGGGTTATTACTAAACGAATTGAAGAAAAGAAACGTGCATCGATTCAAACAAATGTTTGAGTATTTCGAAGATTGTAATTGAACTAGTAATGAATTATTGAATGGTATGTAAATGTTTTATGAAAATAAATATAATGTAACTTATGCTTATACTAGGGAGAGAAGTTCTGGTTTCATGTATATATATGGTTCCTTGTTGATATAACTGGAATACATTGTATTAGTTATTTTTTTGTAGATCACATAATTATTCAAGCTCTTTAAATTTGTGTAAACTATAATTTTGAGTTCACTTTTCATAGATGTAATATAAGTTGAGTTTTGTTAACGAGTTAATTTTCATTTTGACTAGTTGTTATGGGAGTAGATACCTCCATATTCCTCATAATAGTTGCCAGTCCTGAGACCTTAAATGGTCAAAATCAATCGGATGAATCCTGGACTTGAGTATTGATTATGTGTCTTGGAGGTCGTAACCTTGCAGGGTAGGTTGGGCGGATAGACAACTTGGTTATCTTGAGGCGATATGTTTGATTTATTAGTATCTTGATGTGAAATGATGTAGATGCGAATAGAACGAGTAATATTTAAGTTTGTTATGTTGCATATCACTAGTTCTAACAGTTGATATTTAAAAAATAAAATAAAAAATGTATTACTATACTCACTTACATTGACGTCGTAACGTAGGGGTGTTACAATACTCTTCTCTCCATGGATATATATTAACCAAGTTCTTACTACATGAGAAATTGGTATATGTAGTACTACTACCATCTAGTATCCAAGTTTGAAAAGCGTATATGCATAATACTATAGTTTATAGTAAGAATATATTAATGGAGAGTATGTCATTTGGTCTCCATCTAGTAAGAATATATATGCATGGAGAGTATGCCATGTAGTAATAATATATACCATATAGTATATAGTTTATAGTAGGCCATGTGTATATGAAAACATCAAAATATTCAACGAAAGGATAGAGAAATACCTATGAATAGATTTTAGGTCCTTTGGTTTGTTTTTCGAATAAGAGGAAGAGATTTCAACATCATAACTCCTTGGAAATATGTACACATGCAAACAACAACACCTTTAATCTTTTTTTGGAGAATTCTATTCTACAAATTGAATTCAACTTGCATACAAATATTTAAAGTAAACATGAATACAATTTCATGAATTGGACTACAGTAATAAACCATGAGCATATATGAATTCATATAACACCAAATTGGGGGAGGAAAAAGAAGAGAGATATGGATTTTGTTGGATCTATGATAGACCTAAGGTTTAAAAAAGGCGTCCAACACAAACTCGATGTAGTCTAATGCCTCGGCTAATAGAACTAACAATAAGCACAATAAATACAACAAGAGATAGATAATTCAGATACATCACAAACACATATACATGAGAAAAAAAATTCTCCGTTGAATTAGAAAATCAATCATTACATAATAAATCATGCATATAAATCATAACAAAGCATAAGTCTCATTGTCTACTCCAACAACAAATAACTCATATAACTAACAACCTCTCATCAAACACATTGCAATCCTTGTGTGTGTGTGTGTGCGTGTGTGTGTGTGTGCGTGTGTGTTTGTATCTACCAGTTTTAACCAACTCATACAAAAGGGTCTATGCATTTAGAAGCAAGTGTAGAGGGTTGGAGAGATTGGGTGAAAAGGATGTATAATTCATCCCCTTGGACTCTTCATACTCAAGTTTTTTTGTGTACTCAGGATTCCATAATTTATGGTCATCTATAGTTTCATCTTCTACTAAACTTGTCTCTACACCTATGTTGAGACAAAATTGGGCCACAACACATTTCATAAATAAAACAAGTTACAACATGTAGTTATATCGATTTTCGTTGAAGGTGACTTGTTCACTAGAGCCTAGGTCTATCCCTCCATGATATCCTTCAACCTCAATCTCTCACCAAGGGTTTAGACTATTATCCAAGGGGAGCCATGAAGAAAGGATCTAAACAACCCTAGGAAACTTATACCTACTAGAGAAATTATGAGCTTCTCAAGGTAAAAATATTCACACTCAAAACCTTTCTTATAGCCTCTTCCAAAGGTATGCCAAGCTAATATTTTCTAACATCAACTCCTCAAATTATACTATGAAAAGGTGGTTAATTTTGGTTGGGGACTTGATCCAAGGAATACAAGTGTTTAAATCCCATGTATCCTACTTGGGTCTTGTATTTTATGTACATTTTATATATTTTATGGTACACTTTGTAGGTGAATGTTTGTTTCAGTCTTCCATGATGTAGGTACCCATGATTTTCTTCAAGGAAAAATGAGAGTGCTCATAGGTTGCCTCAAAAGTGGAGGATAGGAATATGGAAAAATTATATAAACAATAGCTAGGAGATCTCAAAATAATGTTTGTTAATGCAAGGAAAGTGTGTATGTGGCTTAAGATCAATTAGGAATACTAATGACCAAATTGGTAGTATAACATAAGGCCCCTAATATGTGAGGTCACAGGGGAAGTTGATGGTCAAAATGCATTAACAATTAGAGAGAATAATTTTTAGAGAACTAAAGAGAAGTCCAATAGTCCCAAGATCATAAAATCAACTACAAACATAAGACAAGGTATTAGAGATACAAGTTTTTAGAGAACAAAGGAGAGGTCTAATAGTCTCAATATCATAAAATAACCTAAAAACATAAGACAAGGTATCAAAAAAATATCTTCCTCGAGATAGGAATACCCATGCTTAGATGAAACATACAATTATTACTACCAAATCAAGTACATTGTAAATCCATGAGATATATAAACTAGAGAATCATGGCCATCAATAAATACATAGGGGATCCTTGCAAAATGTAAGATCATATCTATGAATAGATAAACAAAGGATCTATGTCTAAGTGTACATCCAGAGGACAACTTAGACTATAGTGTAGACAACTCCTCTATGTTAGGATTTATCCCTTGGTAAATAGGTGAATGGTATAGTACCTCAAATCAAAAGACTATTTATGCAGAGGAAAATTACAACTAGAACCAATCACACACATTTAACATACTTGAGTAGTTAGTTTCATGGAATATTGACTTGTATGGTTAAAAATATTAACTTGTTCAAAAGTTTGAAACCCAACTTAAATGAACTAATTCGGGGAAATAAATAAACTCAAGTCATCTATCAGGAAATCATATACCCAACCCTTACTGTTGGATTACTAAGAGGGGGGTGAATTAGTAATAGAGAAATTTAGTCCTTTTTAACCACAATATGCAAGTGTTATTTATCTTTAAGATCAATATAGCATTATCATCCAATAAGTGCAGAGTAAATAAACCATGAAAAAAGAAAAATCATACACATACAAAGTACACCAATATTTTTACGTGGAAACCCAAAGCGAGAGAAAACCACGAAATGTTTTTTCTTATATGTCTTTAAGAATTACATTCAATGGAAGCACCAACTTCATTTTTTCTCCAACTACAACTGGAAGGAGGCTCCAACCCCCTATATTTCCAAGCTACAACCTAAGGGAAGATACAACTCCCCAATTCTCTGGCTACAACTAGAAGGAGGCTACAACCCCCTATGTTCTTCGTCTACAACCAGAAGGTGGCTACAACCACCTATACTTGCCCCGACCTGCCACCCTGAAATATAAGTGTCAAGTGAAGAAACCACTGCCACACTATTATTGTAAGGTATACCATTGTAAACCTGTACCAACCTATACCAAGGACCTGTATCCAACCTATACCAATGCCATGTAATGAAGTTGTACCTGAACTAAGCCTGTAACAACCACAAAAAATAGATATGTGACTTGTTGGTTCTGCAGTGTGCGTATGTATGCTCCCTATATATACTGCATCATGCATATGTACACGGACTATCTGTATTGAAGCCTGTGTATTCCTTCTGAAACAAGGGTTTTTCCACTTTTGTTGAAACTCAAACTCTGTGTTGCCTCTTGTCAACTCAACCTGCAACCTATCACTGGGTGTAACCTGTAGTTGTTCCATGTGCATACATCCTCATACATATCCCTTAACCAAATGTATATA
>ML784243.1:363531-394034 GCA_009831015.1 Picea engelmannii | reverse complement strand
CTGGATGGTGAGGGGGGGTCCAGAAAAATTATGGTGCGTTGATTTATTTGTATGGGATAGTGGATGGGGGCGCTGGTGTTAAATGTGAGAGATATTCTATGTAAGTGGAGTGTGACGTGAGTTGTGGTAGGTGTGAGTGGGGTAGGGTAGACTTAGGTTTATTTAATACATGTTTTGTTTTTGTTTTTTTTTTTTAATATTTTTTATGTTTTGTTTTTTTATGTTTTATATTGTATGTTATGTATTACGTTATTCCATGTTTGTTTATTACTTTTATTTTATATATGTTTTATGTTTTTTATAATTTTTGTATTTTATTTTTATTATAATTCTTATATTACTTTTTGTTATTTTTATTTTATTTATTTTTTGTTTGTTTTAATTTGTTTTTAATATTTTTATTTAATCCAAAAATTAACTAAGTTACTAACTTAGGTTTTAACTTAATTATTAATTAATTAATTAATAACTATTTATTTATTAGCTAGTTTAACCTATACTAACCTTACTTGTTTAATCTAACTAACTTTATTGCTAGTATTATTAACTCAATGTTTTTATCCTAAGCCTGTTTATGCATGGATGGGTGGCGGGAAAAGGAGTCAATCAATGGGGCCACGGGACAAAAGAGTGAGGGCACAGCGTGTATGAAGGATACAGCAGGGTGATGGGGGATCGAGTGAAAATGATGGAGGGAGGAAACGGGATCAACCAAGCCATACTTCATCATCACGAGAGAAACGCCAAATCAACAGTCGAAGAATCGAGTGGCCTGTAATTATAGGACCCCAACACCTTCTCTTTCTTCTATTGTGTAGTTGAGTCTTTATGTCGTGTCTTCTTCTTGGTCGACAAAAATTTCCTGAACAAATATTGTCTCTTCCAACACTTGGCCACACAATGCTTAGGTGAATGAAAAAACGTACAAGGATACATATTCCACAAGTTTTGGATTACATGATTATGCTTTTTATAATAAAAAAGAGATTTGGAACAACCATGACCATTATATCTTTTTTGATAGTCTTCACTTTTCTTTGGAGATGACTTTCATTCACTATCACCATCATGGAGTGATACACGATGACCTTTCGTGAATTGTTCCTACAATGACTTAAGCTGGTCATTTGAAGCATCACTTGCTTCTAATGTTTCAGAGAATTCTCCAATCTCCTCTTCGCCATATCCCAATCCTAAATAATAAGGTCTTTCCATAACCTCTATGATATTAATGATGCCTTGGCCCTTATTTCCAAGGCCCTTTCCTTCATAACCCATCTTAGTTAGCAATTTCAAACCTATACCTCTTGTATGTTTTTCAAATGCACCAAAAGAACTATTTTGATGGGAACAATGTGAAATTGATGAATGACATCCACTACATACCTCGGAGATGGTTTATGAATCAGGTGTAGAATGCAATTCCTTCAATTCTTCTTCACTTGTGTTGTTCTTTGAATATTTCCCTTTAACTGATATCTTTCGTTCCAAGTAATCTTCATACATCACTTTCACCATCTCTGCCATGGAAAAGAGAGTTTTTCGAAACTCTTTCTCATCTTGAAAAATTCCCTCTCCCGATGCCATATTCATTTTTTCCCTAGTAATCATGCAAACTCAAAAAACCAACCATCAAATAGATCTAATACCACTTGATCCAAAAAGATATTTTAAATACTATGGTTGAGTTTTAAAACAGGTGTTCTTTAACCATTTAGGAATTTGATGAAAGAGGAAGAATTAAATATGAAACACGGCAGCCATAATCACATATAAAGATCTGGAAATAAGCATAAAGAAACAACAAACCATAAACAATAAAGTTGATAACAGAGTTCGGAAATCTCGCCTACGTCTCCGAGCCTTTGTCTCAGTTGGTGAGGCTTTCTTATTTATGTTCAAAGCTTCAACATTACATAATAAAAGTTCCAAAATGATTACAAACTTGTCTGGCATTGTTCTTCTAGATCTCAAGAACCCATCACAACTGACGGCACTAAAAATAGATGAACGAAGCTCCCAGAAATGGCCCGCAAAGTTGCTCTCCTCAATGGCTTCCCTGCATAAAAATGTATTTTCCTTTACAATTCTTCAACATTTCTCCTCTGCTGAACCCCCTATGGTTTTCAAAAACCTCTATTTTATATAGGCTTGAATTTGGTAACAAAATCCCAACTTCCCCCCAAGATCTAGCCTCAAAACAGGCCCAAGATCCTCCAAAAATGGACTAAATCTCCCAAAACTGGTTAAAAATACATTAAAAATATTTATATATAGTTTAAAAAACCCACTTTGGGCCAAAATTAGGGCGCAACCCCCGATCCTCGGGCTCCTGGTCACCTATGCACCCTCCATGTGGCCTTGGTCTGGCGTTCATTTGCTGGCCCCTTGGATTCACGGCCCTGGTCATGTGGCGATGGCCCATATGGCCGTACCCTTACCTTACATGTGCCCTCTTTGGTTAAACCCTCAGTCGATAAGCTCCAGGTTATGTGCCCTGGTCGACGGGCTAGCCTGGTCGATCGGGTGCTAACCCCACTATTCGCGTGAAATCCCAATCATATGGTACAGTCCCATGGTAAGCATCGTTGGGCTAGCTAGAGTGGCCGCGTGCCGGTACAAAGGAATGGCCATATGTATCTGTCCTATGGTAAGGTTTGCATCGGGGGCTGGGGCTAGGCCCCATCCCTATTCTCCGCCGATGGGACCAATATTTCAATTCAAATAAATTTAAACGCATTACATTGGTAAGAAACACATGTGGGCAGGTTGGTATCCTGGCCCTGCCAAATTACTTTTCCCGGACCAAAGGTCACGAGTTCGACTCCTGTGGAGTCCATAACTTTTTCCCAAACTGTCCGACCAACAGAGGGGTACCACGTGGAAGCCCAAGACTGGGCCACGTGGCACCATGTTAATCTCCAAATAACTGGCATGTGTCAACATTCAATTCAACCACTTGTTTGTCTATGTTTCTTCCCAGTCAGCATCCACTATATCTGCCACGTCACTCAGCTGCCATGTTAGCATGTGCCATGTGTCACCCTTGCAGTGGTGCCACGTGTCACATTCGGACTCGTCCACCTGTCATTTCTCATGCCCAGTCAGCATGCCAAAACACCATTGCCACATCACATGTATGGCCATATGGACTATACAGTCAGCTGCCACGTCAACACTGTACGGACTATACAGTCATCAAATTTTGCATTTTTGGAAAAATGAACATATCGCGATATCTTTTTCATACGGCGTCTGTTTGACCCCGTTCAACTTGTGTTGGGTTCATATCAATGAGGCATACACACCCATACGTTTTGAAGCGATTCTGAGAACTTTTATTTTTAGGCCTTCTTGGACCCATTTTGGCTCCTGGATCCATTCTGGATCACATACTTAGGTTTATTTTTCAATTGAACCCTATATTGATCTTTGACATATTTCAAATATTTACCGATCCTCGAGGTGATTTTGGACTTGTTGAATAAACCAGCAAACAAGCCAACCATATGGTCTATAAGATTATTTTTCAAATATTTATTCTGGCCATTCCACTATGTGTGAATGGTGGGCTCGAATATCTCTAAATCCTTTTCGTGCAAGGTTCTATAAAAAATATTGTTTCCTGGAAAATGATATGATAATTATATTAAAATAATATGAATGATGTAGATTTCAATCAAATAGTAGAAATTATTTAACATATTCAAAAATACATGGAATTTGTGGTATCTTCAAGGAAACCAATTTTTCGTCCACCAAATAGGTGATGGAGAGTGTTCATGAGTTTTGAACATGTGTTTCCCTAGGATAACAATTCTATGGTTGTGTAGAACCAATATCATCATGATATTCTCCTTGTAGACCTTCATGTGCACGGTCTAGCATGTACGGTGGAGGTGTCTCATGGGCCCCAGGTGTTTCAGTCCTCTAAGCCATAGATGGAGAGAAAAATACCCTTGTAGATATGTGGCTTGTGCTAGGACGTTGTGGGGTTTGTGCATCACTACCACCAATAGGACTAGGTTGTCTTTTCGGATCCAAAATTTCCTACAGAAAGAAAACGTTAGATTATTTCTCATATAACGATAGTAGAAAAAAATTCATAAATGAATATATGTCAGAAACAATTTTTTTTTAAATTTCTCTTACCCCAAATTGTTTTATATCCTTCCCTAAAATTTTGATCCTTTCTTTTCCCTCCTCTATAAGTGGCTTAGACCTAGCCAATTCAATGTATTCCCTATTTTCCTTTCTCAAGGCCTTTTGAATTGTTTATGTTGGGTTGATGGAATCACATATTTTTTTCCACACATAATTGTTCTATAACAGTTTGCTCATCTACATAAACAAATAAACATGTTAATTCAATTATTGTAAGCAATAATTGATATGAAAATCATTGTTATACCTACTGCAAGCTAGTGAGTTCCTTCCCACAATCACCCTGTCACATTATAAGATATATGACAATTTAGAATGTTAGAAAATAATCTAAGAAGCATGAGCTATTAAAATGTATGTTAAATATATAAAAAAGAAAACATTAATTACAGGTTTGGTATAGTGGTAGAACATATTTACCCCCATAATAGTATTTCTTCCATCGATTCCATTCAAATTGTAATCGATCAACAAATCTTCCTCTATAGCTATTGGTTTCACTACACATACAAATATTCAATTTCCTTCATGCCCCTCAAATATACAATTGGTTGTTTTATTGTTGTCTCGGCTCTTGTATTGTTAATAATCTCTACAATATTCCTCGACGTCTTTGGTCTTCCATCAATATACACCACCACTCCTTTATTGTGATCCTTGTCTTTTAGTTGTATTTTGTAGCGACTGCATATCTACACATACTTGGCATATATTGGACCAACCTTAATCAATATCAATATTTGTAGCATGGTCCAACATACTCCATCAACTCAACAAGTCCTCCATGTTTCACTTTTATTCCATTCATGGAGAATAGACCCAGATCATGTATGGATGACGGAGCAATGCAATAAATCCTCTCATTGACACAGAAGTCAATGTCCAACTGAGGAAGTTCAATTCTTACCCATCATCTCACTATATTGTTGTACCTCAAAGGAACCTCGACATCACCTATGCTCTCATCATCATAAGAACATGAACCTATTTCAACAAGAAAGAATTCCATGCACCTACAAAATTTTATTCTAACCTTTTCACCTCTAGTTGATCTCACCTTGTTAGATGTGTTGGACATAACATTTTCCCCCCTCCCTCCAAAAATTCCCTCACTCAAGGATTATAGGTTTTACAATTACATGTTTGGTTGTATCTACACTCCATCGAATGAGAAAACATAGTTAGCAATGATATGATTGAATTTATCCTTATCATCGAAAGTTTTTGTCGAATTGTGACCCCGTATGTAGTAGTGAACTAACCAATTATGATTTTTTAGTAACCTTTTAGAAGGAGAGTAAGTTTGATTAGTTTGGAATAGCCAAGAAAAGATATATGTCTACAACCTAAGTTAATAACTACTTCTAATCCTAAAATCAAAGCTTCAAATTCAACTATATTATTTGTACAAGGAAAGTTTAGATAATAAGCAAAATGGTGTAATTTTCCTAATGGAAACCACATCCTTCACCTGAATAGAAATCATCAAAATGCATGTGCCAAGCATGATCATAATAATCACATGTGAACATTGGGCTTGACACTATTCACACTTTTTTCTTTGGTGAAGATGGAATGAGTGTTGAAATTGGTCTTAATAAAACTAATGCTAGGTTTAGAGAGACAATCAACATACAAGGTAATATTTTATTCTCTCTAAATAATGATGTTTTCTTATTTTTAGGAAAAAATGTGTGTTCTATCAAATATCAAGTAACCACAAGTCAAAGTTTTTTAATCATGCCCAAGAATAACGGAGTCGTTTCTCACTCCCATATCCATAATTGGAATATTATAGTTGTTTGAATATCAAGGTGGATGCACATAAACAAGGTCACATCCTTCATCTTACCAATCTGTTGATTTTTCAATAAGTAAGGTTAAGCATGAAGTTCATTCCATTTTAGCATTTAACCATAACCATTAATGTTGCAGCAACCAAGATCACAAGAAGAAGCACCATGCATAAGAACACAAGAAGTATCCTGGGAAACCCTTCTCAACAAGGGAAGAAAACCCAGCCAAATCCTTTGCTATATTCTTCAAGAGAAATACCTTCACCACCAAGAATAACTAGCACACAAGAGGGTTCTCAAACCCTAGAAGACTAGCACCCAAGAGAGGCACACACTTTTCCCAAGAAGGTGTACTTGCTGAAATTTCCAAACTCACATGAAAGATATGATTCGTCAATGGGGAATTTACCTTTACTAATACTAACCTAAACCTGTGAATAGAAGTGTCTATTGGCACAACAGGGCCGACCTCACTATCTTATAATATAATTAATATTAACCATATTAATTATATTTTACATTAATTACTAGTCGCATTAAGGTGGGGTCAACCTATACCCTTTACATTACAATTAGGGTTACAGGCAAGTCTGACTCTTGAACAATATAGCAATGGATCTAATACACCCACTATTACTCATCCATTAGGGGCACATCCATAGGGATGTCTGTATCTCTGGCTCACTACATTACACAGAAGAACCACTTTTTCACATGTTCACCTGTGCTCGTCCACTCAACATATCTTCTTTCCTACTGCATTACACAGGAGAGTCATCTAGAGTTTCTTGTCAACTCTTCTTCTCAGAGGAGGCTAATACATCATCTTCATTTATGTTCTCATGATGATTCACCCAACACTTTTGTATTTCACACGTTCACCTTGTGCTCAGCCACAGGCACGTCTAACTCAGCAGATCGCCTTTTCCCACAGGAGAATCATCTGGAGTTTTTCTCAACTCTCTGAATGGAGGAGGTCATCTCTACGTTCCATCTCTGTCTCATATAGGAACCAAATACCCTCTTAAGGGGCTTTCTCTCAGGTTTGTAAGATGGAGAATATTTCACATGCCTGCAATGATCCAAATCTCACACGTTTGTAAGCTGGAGAATGTCTCAAATAGTTGCAATCATCAACACTCCCTCTTAGCTAGGGAGGAATTCTTCATCATGCCAAGTCTCACACATATCTATTTTGAATTTTGTCTTGGCTGGAGTCATAAATACTCCCTCTCAACTAGGGAGGCATTCTTTACCAAGTTAGTTTGGTGAAGATGTCTGCAATCTGCTCATGTGTAGGAAGGTACTGCATGTGTATGATTTTCCTCTACATCATATCTATGATATAAGGATACTTCATCTCATCGTGTTTTGATCTATCATGAAACATTGGGTTCTTGAAGAGATTTACACACAACTCTGGTTATCATCATAGGATCCATCCCATGGTCAAGTAAATCTTCTAGAAGCTTGTGAATCCATATTGATTCGCACACTCAATGGTACATACTCTGCTTCTGTGGTATTCAAGGCCACAAAGATTTTTCTTCATGTTGCATCAGGAAACCATGGATAAATTCATTGTATAAAATCAACCGGATGTGCTCTTCTGGTCCACTATACTTTCTGCTCAATCTGAATCGACATATCCTACAAAATCAACTTCACTCTGGAGGCATATCTCATGCCATATCCAACTATAACTCGTATGTATATTAATACATGTGTTGTTTTTGTTTAGTGAGTCTGTCTTGGTTGACTCATGAAATGACTAAGCACATTCACTGCATGGCATGAATCAAGTATGGTGTTAACCAGATACATCAGTGCTCCAATCAGTTGTGGATTATTCTCGTCTAAATCGTCATCAATCTTCTCCTTTTAAATTCATCACGATGGATTTTTCATTATGTCATACTTGAACTTCTTTAACATATTCATTATCTATTTTCCTTAACTCAGGAAAATCTCATCGATCCTCTGCCATACTTCTTGTCCCAAGAAGTAGTGCATCATACTCAAATTCTTCATCTCGAATTCAGAATTCAAGGATTACTTGTATCCAACAACAAGGATTTCTGAATAAGTCACCAAAATCAAGCTCTTATCATCAACACTGTAATGATATAGGTTTGGATCAGCAACACTCTTGCTGAAATCCAAACTCATCAAGAATTTATCTATCTGATATAGTTTCCAACTCATGGATGGTAGTACGGATGGAAGTGTATTGGGTTTACTGGATCAAATGTCTCATCATGGAAAAACCCCTCTGTTTGTGAGAAACTTCTTTCTATGGATCTTGTTTTGTATTTCTAGACACTTCCATCAACTGCATGTTTTGATCTTATAGATCCACTTGGAAGTTACCACAAACTTTCCTTCTGGTCCCTGAATAATATTGTATGCATCATTTTTTAAGATATATTGGTATTCTTCTGTTATGACATCTTTCCATACATGTTCTCCTGTTGCTTCTCCAAGACAAGGAGGCTCAAAATCAATGAAGTGGCTCGTCACTGAAAGGATAGCTCAAAAATCTCTTTTTCTTTCTCAAGATGTGCCTTGAGGGGCTTGTATGTTCCTCTACCTCCTGCAGAGTGAGCCTAGGCAGGCCTTTTATTCCCTACTGCAATATCTTTGGACATATCAAATGGAGCAACTGGATCAGCTGGAATAGTGTTTGTCTCCCTCTAAAATGCTGAAGGGGGAGAAGGTATTGTCTCACTGTCAATCTCCATCTAAGATTCTTTAGATCTTTGAAAGGCTATCTCTTCTTCAAGGACAACATCTCTGCTTGTATCAATATTTCTCTTACCAAGGATGTAGATCTGGAATGTCTTTGAAGATTCATTGTTTTATCCCATAAATGTATCATTTCTCCCTAAAGGGTCTAGCTTGGACGCCTTCTCTTTGGGTACATGAAAAATACACCGGGCACCTAAATATCCTGAAGTGTTCAATCTCAGGCTTCACTCCAGTGAAGGTTTCTTCGAGAGTTATGTTTTTCAAAGTCTGATGAAGAATCTTGTTTTTAACATATACTATGGCATGCATTCTTCTTCCCATGGAATCATATAAAGATTCTAATCATGCATTATTGCATTGGTTGTCTCAATGATGGTTCTATTCTTCCTCTTTCTCAATTAGTTTTGACTCCCTCTAATTCAAGTGACTCCCTATGAAGGATGAGCTTATTCCTTTGTTCTTAACCTATTTGGAACAAGAAAACAAGAGGAACTAAAACAAGAATATATCCTAAAGGAGAATAATGGTTACATCTATAGAATCAAAACATTTTAAGGATTGATGTCACAGCTACAACACCTACTTGTAACGTAGAAAACTTTAGAAATATAGGTTAGAGGAATGCCAATTACAACAATCAAACCTAGAGTCTTCGCTTCCAGTGTGTTGTTCCTTTGAATGCACTGAGATCCCTCTGGATCCATGACTTCAGCAAAAGGTTCCTTCATTCTACAATTACCCTCGTGACAATGACACAAATAATAAATATACAAGTGCATACCTGAGGGTGCTGATATGATTTCTCTAATGGCACATGGTTGGTCTCTGTCCTCTGACATATTCATGAAGGAGGTGGTCACAGTGACACCTTTTTGTATCACCCATAATAAGTATTCCTTAGAAGTCTTGTCTTCCAAGAACTTGAAGTTTCTTTATTCATCAAGCTTATCTTCCAACATAGTTTTGTTCATCATAATTTTAGATTCTTCACAAGCCTTTGTCAACTGGGCTGGAAAACCTAACGGCTAGGATAAGCTAGAACTTTTAGGTTTTTTGGGACTTATGACTGCCAACAATAAGCATTTGAAATATAGGAGAACACTGGTGAGCTGAAGATATCCTTCAATGAGTTGCAGAAACACTAATTCTGAAATTTCTGCAGAAATTAGCGAAACCCTAGGGCCAAAATTTCAAAATGCTCGAAATTTCACTCTAATAATCTCTAGAGGTGCACTGGAGGAGTCTGTACTCTCCCATTCCAAAATTTTCCCTGTCTTTCAAGTATTTAATGGCTGAAACACCTCATAAAGGAGGGTCATACATATTTTCTGGAAACCCTAGGAGGGTTGTACGGTTCTGCAAAAACGAGAGGAGACTAGTAGATGCTTGTGCAATGGGTTCTTCAAGACCTATGCTCTGATACCATGTTGATTTTTCAATAAGGAAGGTTAAGCATTAATTTCATTCCATTTTATCATTTAACCATAACCATTAATTTTGCAACAACCAAGATCACAAGAAGGACCATGCACAAGAACACAAGAAGTATCCTGGGAAACCCTTTTCAACAAGGGAAGAAAATCCAGCCAAATCCTTTGTTATATTATTCAATAGAAATACCTTCACCACCAAGAATACCTAGCACAAAACAGGGTTCTTAAACCCTAGAAGACTAGCACCCAAGAGAGGTGCGCACTTTTCCCAAGAAGGTGTACTTGCTGAAATTTCCAAACTCACATGAAAGATATGATTCCTCAATGGGGAATTTACCTTTACTTATACTAACCTGAACCTGTGAACAAAAGTGTCTATTGGCACAACAGGGCTGACCTCACTAGATTATTATATAATTAATATTAACTATATTAATTATCTTTTACATTAATTACTAGTCACATTAAGGTGGGGTCCACCTGTACCCTTTACATTACAATTAGTGTTATAGGAAGGTCTGACTCTTGAACAATATAGAAAGGGATATGATACACCCACTAGTTCTCATCCACTAGGGGCACATCCATATGGATTTCCATATCTCTAGCTCACTGCATTACACAAAAGAACCACTTTTTCACACGTTCACCTGTGCTCGTCCACAGGCATGTCCACTCAACAGATCTTCTTTCCTACTACATTACACAAGAGAGTCATCTGGAGTTTCTCGTCAACTCTTCTGCTCAGAGGAGGCTAATACATCATCTTCATTTCTTTTTTCATGACGATGCACCCAACACTTTGGGATTTCACACATTCACCTTGTGCTCAGTCACAGGCATGTCTAACTCAGCAGATCACCTTTTCCCATGGGAGAATCATTTGGAGTTCTTCTCAACTCTCTGAATGGAGGAGGTCATATCTACATTCCAACTCTATCTCAGATAGGAACCACGTACCCTCTTCAATGGATTTCTCTCAAGTTTGTAAGCTAGAGAATATTTCACATGGCTGCAATGATCCACATCTCACAGGTTTGTAAGTTGGAGAATGCATCACATAGTTGCAATCATCAACACAATCATAGTATGTCATTTATTGTTAAATAAAAGCATGTTTCTTAGAGCATCGTTAGTGCAAGATAAGTCAATTTTCTCCATGATTATATAAGGCATCATAGTGGGACCTAATCCCCCATCTAGAAGGAAACAATGAGAAATATTATCCATGATTTTCATTGATATATAAAAATTAGGATTCTTACAAGATTTTTGTTACCACTCAAAATCTTGTTGAGGGAAGTCATGCCTTTCAAAGGAGATCTTGGGACAACAAATAGGCAAGCCACCCACTATTACCTTAGTGGTATTTCCTCTTTTATTTAAGTCTAGGGTTTCTAACCTAAGGAGGGTATTCCTAAAGGGTCAATACTAAGTCCTATCATTGTATCTAAAATGGGATTTTTTAGGAATTGGTTTGGTTTAGAGTTTATATATTCTCTTAAGGGTAAAAAACATCAAGTATGAGAGAAGAGAAGCCACGACGATTAATTGATGATGAATTCAAAGTAAATATAACTTAGATTACTATTCTCAATTGAAAGTGCTTGGAATATGAATTATATTTCATTCAAATTAATCAATGTAACAAAGCAATGTATCATTCACCATTCATCATCATACACGAAAAAAATGCCAACATGAATCAATGAAATTGCACAAGAAAAATTGTGTGTTCTTATCGAACCACGAGTTAGTTTACACCATTCCAACATATACCACAGGGACAACACAAAAACCAATGAAAGAGAGACATTTTCTTAGTTATGTGGGGCAGTTGTACAAAATGTATTCACCATAGACCATTCCCATTCAAGTGTCAAAACTAGAAACCATAAATAGTAATGTTGTAACAAGAATAGGAGTTAAGTGCACTAATTATACATGTTTATCACTCAGATTTTGTGCCCAAGATCATTGTTTTTTAACCCAAAGATCAAAAATAGAATTCAATTGTTGTATACACCATATCTAGACCATGAAATGCTAAAAGTGATCAACTATGTGAAAGAATGATGTACCATAAACTTCAATTCTTCAATTTTGAAATAGTGAAACTACCTTAGGAACAATGATAAAGAGGGGAAACATTTTATCTCTTAATGAGATCGTTGGAATATTTTATGAATCAACTTGTTCTTGTGATTTGAGTAGAGAAAGAGAACCTCAAAATTTTTTAAAATATAGAGTGCATACCGATACCCAAACATGAATCTATTCTCTGCAGTTTCAAGCAATGAATTAAAATCCTATGGACAATGAATAACAAGGTACATTTTGTTGTTTAGGAGGGATAATTAGTTCTTCTAATACCTAATTTTATCACTTAAGAAAATTTAGAGCAAGAATACCTCACAATGTTTTCAAAGAAAAGGGTTATACTACCATTAAGAAAAAATTTAATCTCTATAGTCCTACACAATAAGTTTGACCCTTGGCCAGTTGTAAAAAACGGATGACGTTTTTCTCCTTTGATGAGGTCATTGGACCTATCTTCAGGATCATATTATTCTAATGGTTTGTCTAGGGAAGAGATACTTCAAACGTTGAAAAAATAAGTGATGAAAACCAATGAAATCAACATGTATTCAGAATTACGTATTCATAATTATGACCAAAACAATAATAGCATTTCAGACTCTGAGAGTCTCCATGGAATAGATTGTGAGAGCTGCCATGACATCGATTGTGATAATGTGGGCACAATAACCAATGGGTTCAAAACCATATCTCCAAGTAGAAGCTTGTCTCTTCATTCTGACTCTCCTCCAAGTGATATTTAACAATTATTATGAATATTAATGAAAATTTTCCACTGGATTCAATTTAGGAGTACTCACCATTCTATCTCATTTCCCTAGGTTTGTATGATCTCCTTGTCATTGCAATTTAAATCAAATCATGTGTGGGTCTCTATCTCCTTTCCCTCATGGGTATCTATCTCGGCCTTGCCCTCAGTTTTGTTTGTAGTATTGATCTCCTTACCCTTTGTGCAATGGTGTATCTCCTCCTCATGCAGTCGTTTCAGTCAACCTCTATTTCATGCGTAATGGTCTCGCAAATAAACAATAGATTGTTGTTTTTAACATTAGTATGAGAGTTATGTTTATATATGTGTGTGTGTAACATATGTTATATATGTATTATATATTATATAATATATTAGATATATAATATATTAGATATATAATATATGTTACCTATAATACTATGTAATATATAATAGTAATATGTAAAAGTGTGTAGCAGAAGACCCTAACAGATCCCATCTTCATAGGCCATTGAAGAATATGCCACCAAAGCATTTTTTAATGGCCCTAATAGAATTTATGTTTCAATATTCGAGAGGAACAGTGTGGAATCTTATCGATATCAAAAATGAAGATAATGATTTTGTATATTGATTAAAGAAGAGTCCATGGCCTTATAAAGAGTCCCATATCGTTGATGAGCTAGGGTCCTTTGGAATGAGCTACCATAGTGTCATCTCCACAATGAGAAATTCTATAATGAAAACAATCTCACATGGGTCAATCATACATTATATCCTTTAGGAAAGATCCATAAGATTTGGAGATCCAAGCTTGGAGGTGTTTTTAATTTATCCATAAGCCACCGAATCAACATATCAATATGTTTTTTGAGTAATATTTATCATCCTCCTTGAATGAGGAGAGATCCAACTTCAAAACTGACATGGATGAAACATTCTTAATGTAAAAGAATGACCTTGAGGGTTTACCTAAGCGCAAGATATTCTTAAAGGGGTGACCTTCCCATGGCAGGAGGATACTTTAAGGTAGATGCACTTTGAGCACTAACCACAAGGAAAACAACCTTCCCCTTTAGAGAATTTCCTCACTTGCACCGACAAGGGTCATGCAATCCTCTATCACTATTACAACAAATGCATCCTGACATTTAGGTATATACCTAAATATTGGTAACTCTTATTTTTTTGGCAAAAAAGAAGATTTGTATTACAACAAGCCCCCCTCTCTATATATATTAGGAATATTATTATGAATCTTATTAATAAACCAAAATATACAAAAAATATTATAAAAAAAGGTGTGAGATGAGATGCTTAGAAAACACAATAATAAAATATTTAAGCATGCCCTCTTAGGTTAGATCTATATTTCTTTTCTACATAAACATGATACCAACACTAAGACCATTATTAAAAGATAATTTTGAAAACCAAGTCATGTAAAATCACCAAGAATATAACATTGTAATATGGCCAACTACCTTGCAACCTTAGGCACCATCTCATTACAACATGAAGACAAGTTAGAGTCCAAATTAATGTCCATGTTAGTCTTCTCCAATATAGAATGCTAAAAAAAATCAATTTTATTTGTCCTCATTGCTCCATGATGATATTATTATGATTTTTTTGTGTTATATAACCATGTCCATGTTTATGTTTGATTGTGTGTCCCATTAAATTGATGCAAGAGCATCACTCCAAGCTAGCTACGCGCCAGCTAGCCAGCTCGTGTTCAATGGAGAAGAGAGGTGCAACCCTCTCACTTTCAAATTTCAAATTTGAATTTATTGTATTAAATGATTGTAAGGATGGTAGAGCCAAAATCCATGCATGTATGCAGGTTTAGATAAAGGTTTCCTTAAATATTTGTAAGGCTAAGATCTAGCTCCAATTCGAACTAGACAACCATTCAAGGTAATTCATTGTAATTAATGAGAGTTGGTAAGGATGGAGGGAAGCGCTCGAGGAGCCCCCTTTTGTAAAAAGATCTTCTTTTGTTTTTCAGTAAGGGAGAGATAGAGTTAGTCTGTAGAGAAGCAAAAAAGAATAGAGAGAATAGGGAGAAGAGAGGAGATTCGAGACTCTGTTGCAGTCTGAGCTCGAACACATTGTAATCAAACATTGATGTTAATACAAATATGTTTTTCCTGCATATATGTTTTCTATGTTTTGATGTGTCTTTTATGAATGTTGTGTGTTCATTCATGCTGTAGATGTATGTTAGTTTGCATTTGCAGGTTACAGACAAAAGTCGTTGTCTATTGGGTTCTTTGATTCCAGGTTTGGTTCTTTGAGTCTTCATGCAAGAGGTTGCATGACAGAACGTTGCGAGTTATATAAGTCAGTGCAACGAGTTCACTTCTGAATTTTGCGGAATTTCAGACAAAGACGTGCCAGGAGGGCGCACCAGAGGAAGTCTTAGACTCAAGAGGAAGCCTCAAGGTTGTTGAACACCTTGGAGGTGAAGACTGTGCATAGAGAGGCACAGAGCAAATAGAATCACTGAGGGTTCTGTAGAGATCTACCAGGAGGGCATCGAGCGAGTGCACGGAGTGCATAGAAGGAAATATGTTTCGAGTTCAGGGAAGACAAAACGTTTGAAGTTTTGTGGAAACTCTGCGAGGAGGGAATTGAGCAGTTTCATAGAGTGCACAGAAGGAACTCTATTTTGAGTTGTAAGGAAAGGGAAGTGTCAATGAGAAGGAACTTACATGGTTATTGAACACCCTGTAGGCTCAGCAAGGAGTGCTTGAGCATAAGTTTCCAGAGGGTGCTTATATCCCTTCAAGGAGAGAAAGGGACAAAGACACTTTGAGGTCAGAGCCACAAATAATCTCAGGATGGATAGCACAGTTGTGTGCAGAGGCTCTGCAAGGTGTGCATCGAGAAGAAGAATGCCAAGGGGGTGTGAAGGATTTATTTGCAAGAAATAATTTGAATTGAGTTATATGAAAACTCAGTAGCACAAGGAGTGTGTGAATAAGAACTTGTCTGAAGTTCTTAAGCTCAGAAGAAATAGTGCAAGGGGTGCGCTCAGAGTGAACTTGTCTTAAGTTCAGAAGCTCAGAAGGAATAGTGCCTTTGTGCACAGAGAAATAGTCGAGAGGAGCAGGAAGTCGAGTAACCCTTTGAGGTTTCACAATCGACAAAGCTTAGGAGGGACAACGTCCTTAGAATATAGGCAGGAGCTGAGGATACAGGCTTCGCAACAAAGATGAAGGCCGAGGCCTTTTTCAAACTTTGGAAATCTTCCAAGGGGAAGGAAGAAGCGCAATCTCAAGAGGGAGCATAGCTACCATTGGATCAGGTAGAGGACAAGATATTGATCATTGAATCTATGTCCAGGTAGCAGGAGGAGAGCGCACAAGAGAAAGAGATATGGGCTGTCAAATCTGGGTGCACGGACCAATAGCCATCGGATCTAGGAGAAGGTGCATGAGGTTTAACCCTCGTATATGCAAAGGTGAGCACTCATGAAATCCCGAAAGCATCGTGACCGTCCACAAGGAGGACACGTGGCAAGCGGTCAAGGTTTTGGGAAAATTCCTGAAAGGATGTGGGCCGTCGATCCAGTTGGATCGTAGCTGGTGGTCCAAGAGGGACATGGACCGTTGATCTCTTAGCAGAGATATTTCAGCATTTCATCATTTCGTCTACCGGGAGATACAAAGGGCAAGAGTCGGGACTCTTGACCCATGAAATTCTGAAAGAACATAAGCCGTTGGATCAGGGGAGGCTCACAGCCGTTGATCTCCCTTTGAAGTGGAATTTCGGCATTTTGGGGTTTGATATTTCAGAATTCCAGGACTCAGGAGTTCAAAGGGTCAAGCATTGTTGCAGCTGGAATCACGAAATTCTGAAACACAAAAACCCGAAAGCATTCGGAGGAATAGCACCATGTCACGGGACAGGGTCACGTGGATAGGATCCAAGCAGGAAGCTTGTCACTCGCCAGCCCTTTCAGGGTTCGGTATTTTGGAGTTTCAGGGTTCGGCATTTCGGAAATCCCGAGGACAAGGAGCCGGGGCACTTTGAGTTGAAAACCCCCGAAGTTGCAAAACGCGACGTATCTTTGGAGTGGGGCTGTGGTCACACATTTTGGCATTTCAGTGTTTGGATTTTCGGCACTTCCGATGACAAGGAGCCGGGGATCTTGGTGTTGAAACCCCTTGAAGTCGCGAAACCCAAAATCCCTTTTCGGAAAAGGTCATGGTCATATCTGGTGGTCGTGTGGAGGTGAAGACTCACGCTTGGTGCATTTCTTGTGCTAGTGGAGTTTTTGTGAAGGACCTGTGGATCGAATTCATGGGGTTCCAGTGAGGGCCCAAAAGAACTAATCCGGTTCTACGGATTTGAAGGAGATCGATCCTGTGTGGATCTCAGCCCGAGGGTCGGGGGTACACATCATTGTGGTATCAGAGCCTGATTATCTATCTGTATACTGCAGGCAGAAGGAGGCAGAAGGAAAAAAAAACAATACTCTGATATGCATCATTGTGGTATTAGAGCCTGATTCTCTGTATGTATACTGCAGGCAGAAGGAGGCAGAAGGAAAAGGAAACAATACTCTGATACGCATCATTGTGTTATCAGAGCTTGATTTTTGTCTGTATATTCCAGGCAAAGGGAGCCAAAGGAAAAGGAATACAAAGTGTTGAATCTTTGTGATGATTGTTGCAAGGTGCGCAACAGTCAATAGACAGTCAGGTCGACTGTAAGAAAAGGTTGGAAGCACTCACAGTTGCAAAGTGATAGAAACAAGTTTTCCAGGAGGGCAGACAGGAATAGGAAAATGGTTGTTGAAGGCCATGGACACGGTGGAAAGAATAACCACCAGTAGCAGAGAGAGGTTGAGATGGAAAAAGAACTCGCCGAGATAAGAGAGAGGATGGAGGATCTTGCATTTCGGATGCAGCAGGATGAAAAATCGCGATGGGTATATGAATGGCCCATGAAAACGAAATTGAAATGGCCAGTCAAGGAGATATTGGCCCAAAGGCAGCAGAGGTTGTTGAAGGAATGGTTGAGGTATGTGGAAGACCTCAGGGTTGAAGAAGAAGTGGTTCATGTGTGTGAACCAGAAGCTGGGAGAAGTCTCAGTGATGATGAGGAGAAGACATCAGTGGAAGATCTCAGAGACTGCCAAACGGGCAGTGAGGAATTCCCAATTTTCCAGGTGGGCAGGGAAAAGAAGATGAGGTTGTTTGAAAGTCTTGGGAGCTCGTAAGTGAGTTCATGTCAGCAAGGAGTGTTGATGGAGATGGGATCAATTGATCTCATAGACTTCCAGGTGGACAACAAAAAAATTTCATATTGCTAGGAGGGCAAGGGAGAGCAGATGAGATTGACTGAAAGTCTCATGAACTCAGGGATGAGTTTGGATCAGCGAGAGGAGCTGACAGAGAATATGATCTTAGAGGTGAGTTTATATCAGCAAGGACAACTGATAGAGAAGGAAGATTAGAAGAGAATTCTGATGATTGGAGGGAAAAAGATATTCCTACCAAGCAGCCAAGACGAGGCCAGGGAAGATGTTGCGGGTGCATCAACAACAGAAAGACAACCAACTGTGACTATCAAAGAGATGCAACATATATCAGAAGCTACCTAAGGAAAAGAAGAGGAGCACATAGTTGAGATGCTCACTCCATGGGAGAAGGAGCTAGAAATGTTGGAGGATTGGTTGAACCATCTAGAGCTAGTAGATGACTTCCATGAGGAGATAGTCATGCAGATGTTAGCAGAGGATCATTCTGAGGAATTTCTCAAAAATTTCACCCAGGGAGCTGAACAATTGATGATGACTGCAATGTCGAGGCATGCAGCAGCAGATGAAGGAAAATTCTAGTTTGGAGAGCAGCTGGCAGAAGTTGGAGATGCACCAGAAGGAGAAATGGTAGAAGCAAGTCTGTCAGAGAAGATGACTAATTAGCAGATCAGTCAAGAAGATAAGACTGCAGAGCTGAATTTTTCAGTAGGGTGGCAAGTTGAGGCCAAAGAGGAAGAAGATGGCATGGGAGATATAGTTGATCTACCCATTTTCAAGGAAGAAGTGCAGTGGAGCAAGATGCAAAAGGAGAGCCAACCATGGGAGCAGCTGGACGAGATAATTGAGAAGATCAGAAGGATGATGATCAAATCAGCAGAAGCAGTCGACAAAGGGAAGTTGTGCAGAGGAGAACCTGCCATAGTAGCAGGGCAACAGATGCAGCAACAACAACAACGAAGCAGTGGAGTAGAGGACAACTCCAGAGAACTTTTTGGGATCCAGGTGGATTTCAATAGTCATGCTGAGAATATCATGAACAGGAGCTCATGAATTTTTCATAGCAGAGGAGTATGATGCAGAAGCATCGCTCCAAGCCAGCTACGCGCCATCCAGCCAGCACATCAAAGCACATGTTCAATGGAGAAGAGAGGTACAGCCCTCTCACTTTCAAATTTCAAATTTGAATTTATTGTATTAAATGATTGTAAGGCTGGTAGAGCCAAAAGCCATGCATGTACACAGGTTTAGATAAAGGTTTCCTTAAATAGTTGTAAGGCTGATATCTAGATCTGATTCAGACTAGACAACCATTCAAGGTAATTCATTGTAATTAATGAGAGTTGGTAAGGATGGAGGGAAGTGCTCGAGGAGCCCCCTTTTGTAAAAATATCTTCTTTTGTTTTTCAATAAGGGAGAGATAGAGTTAGTCTATAGAGAAGCAGAGAAGAATAGAGAGAATAGGGAGAAGAGAGGAGAGTCGAGACTCTGTTGTAGTCCAAGCTCGAACACATTGTAATCAAACATTGATGTTAATACAAAGAAGTTTTTCCTGCATATAAGTTTTCTATGTGTTTATGTGTCTTTTATGAATGTTGTGTGTTCATTCATGCTGTAGATGTATGTTAGTTTGCATTTGCAGGTTACAGACAAGAGTCGTTGTCTGTTGGTTTCTTTGATTCCAGTTCTGGTTCTTTGAGGCTTCATGCAAGAGATTGCATGACAAAACATTGTGGGTTCTGCAAGCGAGTGCACTTTTGAATTCTACGGAATTTCAGACAAAGACATGCCAGGAGGGCGCACCAGAGGAAGTATTAGACTCAGGAGGAAGCCTCAAGGTTGTTGAAAACCTTGGAGGTGAATACTGTGCAGAGAAAGGCACAGAGAAAATAGAATCACTGAGGATTTTGTAGAGATCTGCCAAAAGGGCATCGAGTGAGTGCACAGAAGGAACTTTGTTTCGAGTTCAGGGAATACAGACGTCTGAAGTTTTGTGGAAACTCTATCAGGAGTGAATTGAACAGTTGCATAGAGTGCACAGAAGGAACTCTATTTTGAGTTCTAAGGAAAGGGAAGTGTCAAGGAGAAGGCACTTACAGGGTTACTGAACACCCTGCAGGCTCAGCAAGGAGTGCTTGAGCATAAGTTGCCAGAGGGTGCTTATATCCCTTCAAGGAGAGAAAGGGACAGAGACACTTTGAGGTCAGAGCCACAGATAAGCTCAGGACGTATAGCACAATTGTGTGCAAAGGCTCTGCAAGGTGTGCATCGAGTAGAATAATGCCAGGGGGTGTGAAGCATTTCTCTGCAAGAAATACTTCGAATTGAGTTATTCGAAAACTCAGTAGCACAAGGAGTGTGCGAATAATAATGTGTCTAAATCTCTTAAGCTTAGAAGAAATAGCGCAAGGGGTGCGCTCAGAGTGAACTTGTCTTAAGTTCAAAAGCTAAGGAGGAACAGTGCCTTTGCGCACAGAGCAATAGTCGAGAGGAGCAGGAAGTCGAGGAACCCTTTGAGGTTTCACAATCGACAAAGCTCAGGAGGGACAACGTCCTTAGAATACAGGCAAGAGCTGAGGATACAGGCTTCGTAGAAAATATGAAGGTCGAGGCCTTTTTGAAACTTTGGAAATCTTCCAAGGGGAAGGAAGAAGCGCAAGCTCAAGAGGGAGCATAGCTACCATTGGATCAGGTAGAGGACGAGATCTGGATCGTTGAATCTATGTCCAGGCAGCAGGAGGAGAGTGTGCAAGAGAAAGATATATGGGCCTCCAGATCTGGGCGCACAGACCGATAGCCATCGGATCCAGGATAAGGTGCATGAGGTTTAACCCTCGTATATGCAAAGGTGAGGACTCACGAAATACTGAAAGCATCGTGACCGTCCACAAGGAGTACACGTGGCAAGCGGTCAAGGTTTCAGGAAAATTCCTAAAAAGATGTGGGCCATCGATCCAGTTGGATCGTAGCCGGTGGTCCAAGAGGGACATGGACCGTTGATCTCTCAACAGAGATATTTCATCATTTCGACTACCAGGAGATACAAAGGGAAAGAGTCAGGACTCTTGACCCATGAAATTCTGAAAGAACGTAAGCCGTCGAATCAGGGGAGGCTCACAGTCATTGATCTCCCTTTGAAGTGGAATTTCGGCATTTTGGGGTTCGATATTTCAGCATTCTGGAACCCGGGAGTTCAAAGGGTCAATAATTGTTGCAGCCAAAATCACAAAATCCCGAAACACAAAAACCCAAAAGCATTCGGAGGAACAACACCGAGTCACGGGACAGGGTCACGTGGACATGATCCAAGCGGGGAGTTTGTCACTCTCCAGCCCTTTCGGGGTTCGACATTTCAGAGTTTTGGTGTTCGACCTTTTGGAAATCCTGAGAACAAGGAGTTGGGGCACTTTGAGTTGAAAACCCCCGAAGTCGTGAAACGCGATGTATATTTGGAGTGGGGTTGTGATCACACATTTCAGCATTTCGGGGTTCGGATTTTCGGCACTTCCGATGACAAGGAGCCGAGGATCTTGGTGTTGAAACCCCCCGAAGTCACAAAACCTGAAATCCCTTTTCGAAAAAGGTCGTGGTCATATATGGTGTCCATGTGGAGGTGAAGACTCACGCCTAGTGAATTTCTTGTGCCGATGGAGTTTTCGTGAAGGACTTGTGGATCGAATTCATGGGGTTCCAGTGAGGGCCTGAAAGAACTAATCTAATTCTGTGGATTCGAAGGAGATCGATCCTGTGTGGATCTCGTCCCAAGGGTCGAGGGTACGCATCATAAATGCTCATTAAACAAGCATTTACAAACTATCAAAATTAGCTTCTCAAATTTGGATGTTATTTTTGGATGTTCACACATCCATCAACATGTCATAGTAACTTTCAATGCTTGGGAATCAATTTAGATTCTAAATTTGGATGCCAAGGAACCTAATGACAAGGTGTATTAGCATCCAATATTTGGACACCATCCTGAGAACTAAACATTCTCAATATGGATGTAATAAGAAATCATGATAGTGTCCTTATAAAAATATATCAGTATCTCATTGACGATGACGATGATGATGAGGAGGAGGAATACAACAATCGTGATGATGATGATGACCATGGTGATGATGATGGAAATGACAATGATGATGATGATGACAATGACGATGATGAAGATGACGATGATGATGATGACAATGATGATGATAATATGATAGTGATCATGAGTACAATGGCAATGACGATGATGGTCATCATGAGTACAATGGAAATGACGATAAAGATGACAATGATGATGATCATGATGATCATGATCATGGAAATGACAATGATGATGATGATGACACTAACGATGATGATGATGATGACGATAATGACAATGATGAAGATGACGACGATGATGAGGAGGAGGAGGAGGATGATGAAAATGTTGATTATGATGATGACAATGATGAAGATGATGACGACGATGATGATGACAATGGCTATGACGAAAATGACAATGATGACGAGGATCACGATGATGATGATGAGGAGGATGAAAATGTTGATTATGATGATGATAATGAAAATGGAAATGACGATGATGATTACAATGAAGATGAGGACGATGATGATGGAAATGATGATGAAAACGACAATGATATTGATGATGATGAGGAGGAGGAGGTGGTGGAGGACTAGTAAGATGATGACAATTTTTTTTATGGTGATGAAAATGAAAAATGATGACAATGATGATGATGACGACTACATAGTGATGATCCATGAAAATGTTGATGATGATGATGAAGATAATGTCGATGATGATTACGATGATGACCATGATGACGATTTTGATGATGATGATGATGATGATGATTATGACAACTGCAATGATGATGATGATGATGATGACAAAGACAATGTTGATTATGGTGATGACAATGACAATGACGATGACGACGATGATGATGACGATGATGATGACAATCATGATAGTGATGGCGATGACGATGATGATGAGGAGGGTGATGACAATGATGATGATGAATATGATGATGAAAATTCTAATGGTGATGGAAATGATGATAATTATGACAATGGAAAATATGATGACGATGGAGATGATGATGATGATGATTTATGGCGATGAAAATGGTGATGATGATGATGATGATGACAACGGTGATGACAATGATGATGAAAATTGAAATGATGATGACAATGGGGATGATGAAAATGGAAATGATGACGACGATGATTATGACAATGACAATGTCGATGATGATGACGAAGACAATGAAAATAATGATTATGATGACCATGATGATGATGATGATGAGGACGACAATGACGAATACGATGATGATGATGATGACTACAATGATGATTATGATTATGATGATGATGATGATGACGACAATGTTGATTATGGTGATGAAAATGATGATGACGATGATGACGATGGTGATGATGATGATGATGATGACACCATGAAAAAAATAATGATAGTGATGGAAATGATGATAATGAGGAGGATCATGATGACAATGTTGATTATGATGATGAAATTCATGATGACAATGATGATTAACCCATATAAATAAATAATATAAAGTATATAATCACATAACTCATACATTTCATCAATTATGCAAATATCATTGATCACCTTATTCTTCATCTAAGTCTACATCTGTATCATCTGGTTTAAAATCAACATTGAAAGGATTGGCCATATCAACATCATCATCATCAAATTCATTTTCGATAATGTCATCGTCAATATGATCATCGAAAACATCGGCATCTACATATGGCTCAACTTCTTTGACTTCTTCATCTAACGATACATCTACCCCATGCTCCTCTGCATATTATTCTTCTTCAATATCATCTTCTTTTGGTACATTGAACTTTATAGGCCTTCCTCTTGGATCATATCTGACAATGTACGACCAATTTACTTTACCTGGAACCTCTGAATAAAATAATTTCTCACATTGGCTTGGAAGAACATAAGTTTATGTTCCCAGCTGAAATGTCCTTGTATTAACCATGGTAAATCCATTGGCATGCTCAATAACAGTTCTATCTGGTTCATGGTCATTCATTCATAACCTATACCATTTGACCTTAAAGAGAACTAACTTGAAGGATTTAAAGTCACACTTGATTATATCATTCAAATACCCATAGTATCTATTTTTCGATATTGTTGGATGCCTGTCACTTCTTGAGGAAACATTAGTGACCTAAAAGACTGCAATTATCCCACAATTATAGGTTTTCTTCTTGTCATTCAACTTTTTGATGCGAAATTTACGACCATTGCACCACATAGCCTTATGGTGTGTCAACTAAAATATGCTCAACATGTAAAAATGCATTATCAATCAATAAACATATTTAGAATTAGGAAAAAAATATTAAAAAACACACCACATATATTAATATACTGGGAAAAACTAAAACATGATATCAGTGAATAACATGCTTGCTTGTTTATATTTTAAACCATATGTTAAATCAATTTCAGTCTGAGTAAGATTGGTATCTTGATTACGATGAGCTTCTTTAAGAAAAGGAGCCACATCTTCCCATGATAACCTACCATTACATTGTATACATCGATCTATCCATACCTTCATCCAATCAATATTGTTTGCGATGTATAAATGTAGTGCATCCCACTCTCGACCAACTGTGTGAAAAAGGAATAAAAATTACTAATTAGAATAAATATTAATAATTGATCATGGAAGCTAAATAAAAATTAATAAGTACAATATAGAAATAAATCAATATTAATGAAAAGTATTATAGATCTCTACCATCTAATTACCTTTCACTTTCCTCATTCTACCTTTCCTGACCAAGACATCCCCTTCAAATTTGTTAATGGAATTGACATCCCAAATATGAGGCACCTTCATGATTTTTGTTGCTAATTTAGGAAGATATTGACTAGTATAGACCAAATATTGATATACCATATAGCCCTCCACCATAGATCCCTCAGTACATTCTCTTTCTCTAATGAAATCCTTCAATGACTACAAGTTCCTCTCTACCATACACATTGACCTTGTGTGTACAGGTCCACACATTTCAATCTCCTCAAATTGGTGTATAAGGTAGTGTTCTTGTGCATTGAAAAATGAAGGAGGTAGATACCTTTTCATTTCGCACATTAGCCAAGGAATTTCTCTCCTCCAATATTTTGTATCTTCTTTATGGATATATTTAGATGAAAACCACCTACACATGATATAATAAATCAAATCATAGGTTTCAACAACAATGTATATACATTGAAAGTAAAATAGATATCGACAAGTTGAGCAACAATGATTTTGCATATAAATCATTAATATTGACCTCATGTATTTTCCAAGATCATATATAACTTGTTTTACATTGTTGTAAAAGATGTGAGGGAGAGATAGAGGTAAAACATACTATAACAACAAAGGGATCATTATTTTTTAGGAAAAAAAAAACATATTATAATACTAAAAAGTCATGTATTTACCAATATAGAATATTCCAAAATAATCACCTTAATGAAGGTATGTCAGCCATGAGTTCTCACCCCACCAAAATGACCTTTCTTCTTTAAGATATTCTTTATGTTTGAAGAAAATCCCATGGGAAATTTAATTTTACGAATGACCTCTTTTACAACATTGTTTTCCTGCTATGTAAATAAGAATGGAAGACTATTTTGGTGTCCATTGTTATTTGATTAAATCACATTTTGTAGTGCATGATTGGCTTTCTGAATGTCATTACAAATTTTGACAATTTTTTCTCTGTCACTCCTTCCATCTATGAATCTCCAAAATGTTTATGTTACATTCTTCCTGATATGCATTGTATCAAAAAAATGAGTTATTTGTTGGTGCTCATAGTAGGGAAACCTATTGAATTGTATAGGGTAACTTTTCATTCCTCATGGAAGCCCATTAATGCCTTGACGACATTTATGAAAAATAATTAATGATATTACAACAATAATTGTTAGATACAATAAATATAATTGAATACAAATAAAAATTGTAAAAAAATAATATATATGACACATAGACTAAATGCTTACCTTGATGATTTCTATTATATTCCAACTTCCATAGGTGAGGTGCCATTCTTCATGGTTTTATTTCAGTCTCTTATTTCAAATTGAAAATATGTTTTTATGTAGTTCGATACGTATGGTTCTTAGGGAGGAAGTTCCTATACTCATCAAATACCTCATTTTCTATACTTCTTGAATGACACAATTTCATCCTAAGACCACAAACTAGACATGCAAATTTACCCTTTGTTTGAAGACCTGCAAGATATGGATTAATGTCAGTATTATTTATGTAACAAGGAATTGATATTTAAGAAGCATGCATTATATTTTCATAAAATTATATACTATTGAAGTGCAATAGTATGTTACATACCACAAAAATGTGCTATCCCTGGGGCATCATGAATTGTCCATGTCAGTTTTCCATGGAATTGAATTTTTGTTTTCCCTATTGGTCTAGAGATGTCATACATAGTGATGTCAACCCATAAATTTAGTAGCTCATTGACAAGAGGCTCAATATATACATTCATATATTTCACTTGGTATTTACCTAATTGGGTGAAATTACACATAATTAATACCTTGTATATATATAAGTAATTATGAAACGAATAAGACAAAAAAAATAAAACATTCAAACCAATTTTGTAAACAAATACCTGGAACAATCATTGCCAACAGTGTGTGCTCCCTCTTTATTGACATCCAAGGAGGAGTGTAATTGTTTGTAAAAAAAAATAGGCCACACCGATTAAATAACACTGAGCTCACCAAATGGATTGACAACGTCAGCTTCCAATAAAATCCTAGCACTACGAGGTTCTTATTTAAAAATTGACCATCTTTATTCGATGTTCCTAAATGAAGAACCATCTACATGCATTCAAAGAACACCATATTCACTTCTGTTTCATGCATGGTAATCCATAAATTGTGCAATGCTTTGGCACCTAAACAATCGTTGCAAACGTGGAATTATCGGAATATGATGAAGAACCTTGTGAGGCACCTTTTTTGTTACTTGATCGGTTCAATATCTATTTATTTGACATTGTGGGCATTTCATTTCTGATGAATATTGTCCATAATATATAATATGATCATTCAGACATGCTTCAATAACAACATAGATACCAACTTAATGAGAACTGTGACCTCAAAACGAGAACTCTGGCCCAAAAAACCCATATTTTTGCATAAAAAACATCAAAATCAACCCCCAAATCAAAAATTGGTGCTACCGGTAGCACAATGTTTTAAAACGGGGTCAAAATTACAACATTTTTCAAACATGGGCTTCAAAACTTAAATAGTAGCTCAAAAATACCTTAAAATCAACACCTAAAAACAGATAAGATGTTTTTGATTTTTTTCTTTTCTTTTCAAAACGTTAAATTTTGAGATCATTTAAAATCGTATTTTTTTTATTTGGTACCATTAAAACCAAAACTTCAAAATCAACCATCAAATTGAAAAAACTGCTACCGGTAGCACCCATTCTAAAATTGGGGTATCAAAATGACACATTTTTATAATGTAGTAAAATAACTCATCATTACTGTAAACAAAGTCATAAAAGAAACCCTTAAATGTTTACTTTTTAAATGTTATTATCATGCAAAACATAAGGTAATACATAATGCCATGAAAATATCACAATATACTTTAAAAATTCAACGTCACTTTTTAATAATTTTTTACTTTCAATAATAAAAAAGTAAATACAAGTTACATTAAATGAAACATAAATATTTTCTTAAAAGTATTGTTATATTGACCATATTCAAAACATATGAGCTAAGAAATTTCATGAGCTAACAAAATGGTGAAAAACAAAGAAAAAGTAGAAAAAAATGAAAAAAATTTAAAATTTCCCTGAAAAACAATAATTTAAAAAACCAAAATAAGGTTTTTTTTGTTAAAAATAAGAGCAAAAAATCGCTTCAAACTTTAAAAAAGAAAAATAAAATGAGAAAAAAAAAACTGAAAATTAATCAAAATTCAATAAAATATTTAAAAAAAAACATTTAAATTAAAAATAAAAATAAAAAAACACTAATATTACTTACCTAAGCTACAAATTTATTTAAATGTTTGTTTTAAAAATAAATATTAACTATATAACATTGTTAATAATATTACAATGTTGTAACATTGTTTGTTATATTATAACGATATTTAAAATTTATAATAACTATGTTTAACATTTATTATAACTATGTTTAAAATTTATTACAACTCATAAAATTAATATTACAACTCATATTTAAAATGTACCATTCTTATTTAAAATATTTTAAATATAAATATTTTAAATATCAACTCATATCACTCCATAAAAATTATATTACAACTTTGAATATTTTAAATATCAACTCATATCACTCCATTCATATTTAAAATATACCATTCATATTTTAAATATTTAAAAACGAAACCCTTCATATTTTAAATATTTTAAAAACGAAACCCTAGGATTATTGAGACAAAGAAGGATTCGAAGATCAAACAATAGCAAGTATTGACATAAACATTATTGAAATCTAGTAATTACCAGTGTAAACCCTCGAACCGTTCTAGGAGATTGAGAACATTCTTATGAAATTTCTTCGTCGGATCCATAGCGGGCCCGCTCGCTGACGCCCTCTCTCCCAGCCAGCGCGGCGCCCTACTACTTGAAAAGGAAGGCGGCTACCACTCAATCAAGCAATCAATCAATAGTGCCGAAACTAGGTTGCACCGAATTGACAGACACTCCATCAAGTAAATAAATGTAACTAACTTATGTGGAAGCCATGCGGGCAGATATTACCTGTCTTGAAGCCAAGCTTCAAGGGTTTTCGTTTATCCATGCAAAAAAACCCCATGGAACCTGGGTCAGGCCCGCGGGGGGGTTGAGGCGATGTCGGGCATCGCCTCAGCCCCCCCCCCCCCGTGGGTCTGGCCCAGGTCCCATACATATTATAACTATTTTTAAAATTTATAATAACTATGTTTAAAATTTATAATAACTGTATTTAAAATAAATTTATATTTAAAATTTATTATAACTATGTTTAAAATATGTTTAAAATTTATTACAACTCATATAGATGCATTCAAAAAATATCTCATGATCATAGCCAACACTATTATGCTACTTAAACTAGCAACATAGATTAGATTCTATAAGATTTGTTTAACTACACATTTAAAGAATAATAGTAAAACACATCATCACCATATAAAACGAAGACAATAAAAAGTTTGAACTGGTGTCTCACTCCATTCATATTTAAAATGTACCATTACATTTCCAAAGGGATTAAAAAACATAAATCCTCAAAATACACTCCAAAAAATATAAATCTATACAACTATTAACTATCTAACCAACAATTTCTAATAGTCAACAATCTTTTCAGGGCTAATCCTTTATTAGTATAAATTTATAATAACTATGTTTTGTACATATTATAACAATGATTTGTAATAAAAAATTTAATATAATTTTATTTTTTTTAGTTTTAAAGATTTTCAACTTATTTTTATTAATTTTTATTTAAATTTTGTATTAAAATTTGTGTTTTAAGTTTTTCAATTTTGGGTTTTTGTGTATATGTTTTTATTTTTGGGGTTTTTTTCACCTTTTTAAAGTTTTTTTTGGCTATAAATTTTGTTTTTTACTTTTTTCTTAATTTTTTTCTCACTTTCTTAATATATATATATATATATATATATATATATATATATATATATATATATATTTTATGGTTTTCTTTTCCTCTTTAGTTTTTTAAGTTTTTCTTAGATGTTTTTTTCTCATATAAATTTGTTTTTAAAATGTTTTTGTTTTTTAAATTTCAATTTTGTTTGTTTTCTTATTTTTTTTTGTTTTTAGTTGATCCAAAAAAAATGAATTATATTTTTTTGCTAAATATTTAAAAATAGTGTTATTTTTTATTTTTTTTGTTAATTTGTGCAGGACCTGTTGGCTACACGATTAACCTGTGGCTTGAGAAACCGCGACTCAGGGGCATCTAAGCCGTCAAAATCACCTAGGGATCGCACCCGGCCTGAGCCACACCAACCCTTAACATGGTTGGATTTTTTGTCCCCGCAGGTTTCGAACCGGTGACTTTAACATCATGGAGTGGCTTAACAACACACTCCGTCACCGACTGTCCTACACCTCGGGGACCTAAAAAAAAAAAAAAAA
>ML784243.1:339804-350986 GCA_009831015.1 Picea engelmannii | reverse complement strand
CCTAAAGACCTAGAGCTACACCTCAAATCCTCCTTTATGAAATCATCCCAAAGTCTCTCCCAAGTAGGCATGACCTCCTAGGAAAAAATGCCTCATACAAATGAACCCCGAGGTTTGGAAAAGTTGTTCAAAGTTGTCCTCATCAAAAATTATGGATCTAGAATCTCTCTGACCATTGCTAACTCTGATATGAGTGAATCTTCCCAAGTATGATGTGACTGTCTCAAAATCAAGCATCTAAATTCTCCTCAACTTCTCCTGCAAAACCATCTTCTGGTTCTGATTGAGACTCTAGTAAATATTGCACAAGGATTCCCACATCTCAAATGCATAGTCCTTACCATTCAGATGGGGAATGATGTTGTCCCTCACCGCATCACAGATAGTCCTATTTTCCTTGATGTTAGTCTTCCTGAAATATGAATCCAACAATGGTCATGGAGCAGGTGTAGGAGGAATCACCACGGGATCTTGAACTATATCCCATAGTTCAAGGTCCTCCGAGACGAAAGTGATCCTGGTCTTCTAAGGGGACCAATTTCTATCTTCCTCTAACCTATCCTCTACCTACATCTAGGACACTAACATGGCTATCCACTAAAACTCACATTGAAGCTCACAGTGATGCTTACACTGATTTGAAAACTGCAAAAGAACTCAACCTCGCCACTTGACACAGAAGAAGAAGTAAGTTTGTCCAAATGTGTCCACAAAATAGTCCTCCAACTGTCCAATAAATATTCTCACAAGCTGTCCACTAAATCTACCAACAAGCTGTCCAAAATATGCCAACAAGCTATCACGAAACTGCCCACAAGATGCTCTAAAAATAAGAAAAACTTCACCACCAAGAGATCTGATACCATGAAGAAAATTAAGGTCCTATGAGGCTTCCAACTAAGGTATGTCTTTGACCTTGATATTGGCTCTAAGTTTCAATCTTCAAAACTGTCCTTTGATGTTTTAGGACAACAAACAGTTTAGTAACTTTTTGCCCATAGTTTTTGTAGGTAAAGTGTTCTTTGAGGTTCCCTTGCAAGTGTTTTCATAACCCAAAGTTAGCACATGTAATATAACTCAAAACAAGTAACACTTCCTTTAGATCTTAACAACAAAATTAAGTTGATCTACACTCTAAGCATGCATTAAATGAACACAGTTATTTTTGGTCAACAAGACCCTGGATAAAAAAACCCTAGGGAAAACCAGTTTGGAATAGAAGTATATATAAGTGGTGTCTAAATCATGATATACAACAAGAAATAAAATATAATGGAACCTATATACAAATCAACCTCCTCTAGAGACTTTCCAAAGGGAACAAGAAGAAATGTGCCCAAGACTAGTGCACCTCTTCCTCTTGTTACCAAATCCACTGAAGTGGAGCACCCTTGACCCTCGATGCTCTGAAGAAGAATCCCTTGCACACAAATATGCTCTTGTGTGCTACTTTTCCACGGAAACAAAAAGATCTGACTTCCTCAAACTGTAGCTCCTCCCTGCTAGGTGTTGACCCTCCTCCTATGGTCCACCCTCCTCCAAGCAAGTGCGTGTTATCGAAAAAATCAGTAAGTGCAGACACAAACAGATCTCCCTAACTTCAACAGGAAGCTATAAAAAAACAATACATAATATAAACTTCACCTTAGACTTCATTGTCATATAAACTAGTTCAGAGAGGTACAAGTGACATACCTTTTAAATGACGCTTGATCCTCGCTAGTATCGTCCTTGTTGCTCCATCTTTGAGTTTGTGGGATAGTGAAGCTATTTAAGAAGCACAAACCAACAAAGAGAGAGAGAACAAAGATATATATATTCCGATGAATTCTATGTATATGATCAAGGAATTATACAATAAAATATAATATATCTTTATAGGGAAGAAATATATTATTGCATTATATTAAATGGAAAGTGGAGAATACAACCCATGCCTTGATGTTGCAATGTCCCTTTCAATGGCTCTTTACTCCAACACACACAGCTTGCTTCAATGCCTTTGATAAAGAATATCCACAATCTGACTTAGAGAACTAAAGCAAATCCCTTAAGTATAATCTATAGTAGAACTCTTCATACATATGCAAGCCTTTGCAAACCTTAGCCTTTTCCAAAAGATATCCCTCTTTATATAGGGTGAAAGAGGGCTCTTTACTCCAACACACACAGCTTGCTTCAATGCCTTTGATAAAGAATATCCACAATCTGACTTAGAGAACTAAAGCAAAGCCCTTAAGTATAATCTATAGTAGAACTCTTCATACATATGCAAGCCTTTGCAAACCTTAGCCTTTTCCATAAGATATCCCTCTTTATATAGGGTGAAAGAGGGATGGATGAGGAGATTAGGATTATCCCACTAAATCAGAGAAGCAAGTAAGATGCAAATCGATCAAAGGACACCTCATCTTCTAGAATATTCCCTTCTAGAACATTCATTAATTTTGACTTGTCCTATCCTTTAAGCATCATCGCACCCTATGCACAAGAATCTTGTGACAATGTCACAGCCCAGATTTGGTGCAGAGTGCGACGATCAAGCATCGATGCACCCCATGCATAGAGTAGGGTGCGATGACCTTCCTTTTCATAGTTTTTGAAGAGGAAAATAAAACCACTTTTCTCATGGAGAAAGTCTCTTTAAGTTTTCCAGGGAACATGTAAGTGAGTTATGCACATCTCGTATGTTGATCATTGGGGTGACCAAAATAATGTGTAATAGTGTGATCATCACTAAATAATAGGGTCTCTAGTTTTCATAGCTCTTCCATGTATAGAATCTCCCAAGATTCCCTCTTCCAATTCCTCCAACCTCATGTTCATTCTCCTCCTCAAGCTCTCCAAGTGAACATGAGAGTGAATGAGCCTCCTTAGGCCTCTTAAGCCCTCTTTGAGAAAATCATAAGGAAACCTAAAAGTGAATGGCTAGGATCATCCCAAGATGTTCCTAACCAATGGTTGATATCATCCCACAATAATCTCAACTCAAACCCCAATTTGGGTTAAGTTCCCTTAGTTTACTTTATGTCCCTCAATTCACCCACAAAGTGAATTAGTAGTCACTTTAGGATAGAATGACCAAATTTCACTTTTGACTTAAATATCCTAAGTCAAAGAGAAACAAGACATTAAGTACAAGGTACAAGGGTACCAACATCTCCTTCTTGTGGTTAGAGGCTCAAAACCACAAGGGAACCACTTCCAGAGGTACACCAAAAATCAACACTCCCTCTTACCGAGGAAAGCGTTTCTCACCAATCAATCTCGTCCCAGCTATGGACTTCCTTGCCTCCTGGCGAGGCTTAGGTGAGTATGGATGTACCCTTTGTCTATGATCTTCCCAACCTATTCTGACACTGATCTACTCAACCTTCCCTGACATTGATCTGCAGACCTTCCCTGATCTCTATATGGAAGTCCATATCCACCTACCTAAGATCACCTAGATCTTGGAATCTCACCAAAGATATCTCCCTCAACATCTCACCAAAAGTCTCTAGGTCTTGGTATCTCACCAAGATCATATCATTAGTCTCTCACCAAGGTCCCATACTCATGGAATGCAATATGAGTCGCATCTCTTAGTATTTCACCAAGATTATCTAGGTATTTCCATCTCACCAAGATCCTCAACCTTGGTCTCTCACCAAGATCCTCAACCTTGGTCTCTCACCAAGGATTTCTACCTCCTCGAATCTCACCAACGGTCACCACTCTTGGCATATCACCAATATTCTCTCTCTTGGCATATGACCAAGAGTCTCCCCCTCTTGGCATATCACCAAGAGTATCTTGATCTTGGCATCTCACCAAGATCCTCAACTTGGCCTCTCACCAAGTGACTTCCACCTGAAGTGGATCCTAAACCTGATATTGTAGTATCCATAGCCAAGTGAGACTCAAGCCTCTGTGGTTCCCTGATTCTCCTCCTCATCAATATCTGATGCTTTGAAGCTCCTGCACCAACCCTCTGTCTTGGAAACTCTAAAACTAAAGTCGTCCTGGGTGGACCAGTCACCCATGAATATGGTGTCCTGGAAAACTGAGTCTAAGCTCCCTCTAAATCAACACTCTCATTCAATAGGTCCTCCTCAACTTTGTCTCCCCACCTTCCACTAGATGGTGTATCAGCAAAGAAATAACTAACAAATGCACACTCCCCCACAAATTGTGCATTGAACTCCTCCTCCTCGGCTATCGCTGCCATACCACCCTGTTGCCTCTTCTTCTTCCTCTTGGGAAATTGTCCAATATAGTGACCCATATCACCACAAGAAAATAATTTCACTTTGGTTATGACCTTATTCTGCCCACTTCCACTCTCTGGTGGTTGGGTCCCTCCCTTGGGACCCTGTCTTGCACCCTCTCTGATCTTCTTTTTTCCCTTTATACTAAGAGCAATATCCTCATACCCCTTAGGCATATGTTGTTGTCCTGAAGACCCAGAGCTGCACCTCAACTCCTCCTGTATGAAATTTTCCCAAAGTCTCTCTCAAGTAAGCCTGACCTCCCAGGAAATGATGCCTCATACAAATTAATCTCAAGGTTTGGAAAAGTTGTTCAAAGTTGCACTCACCAAAACATCTAGATACACAATCTCTCTGATCATTTCTAAATCATCTTTGATCTAATTGAATCTACCTAAGTATGATGTGATTGTATCGAAATCAACCATCTAAATGCTCCTGAGATTCTCCTATAGAACCATCTTCCATTTCTGGTTGGGACTATGGTAAATCTTGCAAAAGGATTCCCACATATCAAATGCATAGTCATTACCATCCATATGGGGAATGATGTGCTCCCTCACCTCATCACAAATAGTCCTCTTCACCATGATGTTATTCTTCCTGAAATATGAATCCAACAATGGTGATGGAGAAGGTGCAGGGGGAATCACCACGGGAGCTTGATCTTGGTCTTCCAAGGGGACCAGTTGTTATCTCCGTCTATCCTATGCTCTACTCGCAACTGGGATACCGACATGACTATCCACTAAAACTCACACTGAAGCTCACACTATTGTGAAAACTGCAAAAGAAATCAGTCTCACCACTTGAAACACAAGAGGAAGTAAGGTTGTCCAAATATGTCCACAAAACATTCCTCCAACTATCCAACAATATTCTCACAACCTGTCCACTAACTCTGCCAACAAGCTTTCCAAAATATACCAACAAGTTGTCACAAAACTGCCCACAAGATGCTCTAAAAATTAGCAAAACTTCACCACCAAGGGCTCTGATACTATGAAGAAAACTGAGGTCCTTTGAGGCTTCCAACTAAGGTATGTCTTTGACCTTGATATTGGCTCTAAGTTTCCATCTTCAAAACTATCCTTTGATGCTTAGGACAACAAACAGTTTAGTAAATTTTTGCCCATAGTTTTTGTAGGTTAAGTGTTCTTTGAGGTGCCCTTGCAAGTGTTTTTGTAACCCAAAGTTAGCACATGTAATATAACTCAAAAAATGTAACACTTCCTCTAGATATTAACAACAAAATTAATTTGATCTACACTATAAGCATGCATGAAATGAACACAAGTATATTTGGTCAACAAGACCCTCAGTAAAAACCCCCCAGGGAAAACCAGTTTGGAATGGAAGTATCTATCAGTAGTGTCTAAAGAATTAGATACAACAAGAAATAAAATACAATGGAACCTATATACAAATCAACCTCCTCTAGAGACTTTCCAAAGGGACCAGGAAGAAATGCACCCAAGACTAGTACACCTATTCCTCTTGTTTACAAATCCACTGAAGTGAACCGCCCTTGACCCTGGATGCTCTGAAGAATAATCCTTTGCACTAAAATATGCTCTTGTATGATACCTCTCCACTGAAACAAACAGATATGACTTCCTCAAACTATAGCTCCTCCTTGCTAGGTGTGCACCCTCCTCCAAGAAAGTGTGTGTTATCAGAAAAATCGGTAAGTGCGGACACAAACAGATCTCCCTAACTTCAACAGGAAGCTATATCAAAACAAGACATAATATAAACTTCACCTTAGAATTCATTGTCATATAAACTAGTTCAGAGAGGTACAAGTTACATACCTTTTAAATGATGCTTGATCCTCACTAGTATCGTCCTTGTTGCTCCATCTTTGAGTTTGTGGGATAGTGAACCTGTTTAAGAAGCACAAACCAACAAAGAGAGAGAGAGAGAACAAAGATATATATATATTACGATGAATTCTATGTATATGATCAAGGAATTATACAATAAAAGCTAAGATAGCTTTATTGGGAAGAAATATATTGTTGCATTATATTAAATGGAAAGTGGAGAATACAACCCATGCCTTGATGTTGCAAGGTCCCTTTCAATGGCTCTTTTCTCCAACACACACACCTTGCTTCAATTCCTTTGATGAAGAAGATCCACAAACTGACTTAGAGAACTAAAGCAAAACCCTTAAGTATAATTTGTAGTAGAACTCTTCATACATATGCAATCCCTTGCAAACCTTAGTCTTTTCCATAAGATATCCCTCTTTATATAGGGTGAAAGAGGGATGGATGAGGAGATTAGGATGATCCCACTAAATCAGAGAAGCGAGTAAGATCCAAACCGATCGGAAGCCACCTCATCTTCTAGAAGATTCTCGTCTAGAACATTCGTGAATTTTGACTTTTCCTATCCTTTAAGCATCGTCGAACCCTATGCATAGACAACCTGCGATGACGTCGCAATCTAGCTTTGGTGTAGAGTGTGATGATCAGGCATCGTCGAACCCCATGCATAGAGTAGGGTGTGACGACCTTCTTTGTCATAGTTTTTGAAGAGGAAAATAAAACCACTTTTCTCATGGATAAATTCTCTTTTAATGTTTTCAGGGAACATGTAAGTGAGTTATGCACATGTCGTCTTTTGATCACTACAGTGACCAAAATAATGTGTAATAGTGTGATCACCATTAAATAATAGGGTCTCTAGTTTTCATATCTCCTCCATGAATAGAAGTGCCCAATATTCCCTCTTCCAATGCCTCAAACCTCATGCGCATTCTCTTCCTCAAGATCTCCAAGTGAACATAAGAATGAATGAGCCTCCTTAGGCCTGTTTCTCCCTATTTGAGAAAATCACAAGGAAACCTAAAAGTGAATGGATAGGATCATCCCACGTTGTTCATAATCAATGGTTGAGATAATCCCACAATAATATCAACTCAAGCCCCACTTTGGGTTAAGTTGCCTTAGTTTACTTTATGTCCCTCAATTCACCCACAAAGTGAATTAATAGTCACTTTACTCTAAAATGACCAAATTTCACTTTTGACTTAAATCTCCTAAGTCAAAGTGAAATAAGACATAAAGTATAAGGTAAAAGGGTACCAACATCTCCTTCTTGTGGTTAGGGGCTCAAACCCATAAGGGAGCCACTTCCCGAGGTACACCAAAACTCAACACTCCCTCTTACCGACGAAAGAGTTTCTCACCAATCAATCTCGTCCCAGTTATGGACTTTCTTTCCTTCTGGCGAGGCCTAGGTGAGTATGGATGTACCCTTTATCTATGATCTGCCCAATCTATTCTGACACTGATCTACTCAATCTTCCCTAACACTGATCTGCAGACCTGCCCCGATCTCTAGATGGAATTTCATCTCCACCTACCTAAGATCACCTAGATCTTGAAATCTCACCAAAGATCTCTCCCTCAACATATCACCAAAGGTCTATAGGTCTTGGAATCTCACCAAGATCATATCATTGGTCTCTCACCAAGGTCCTATAGTCATGGAATGAAATATGAGTCGCATCTCTTAGTATTTCACCAAGATTCTCTAGGTCTTGCTATCTCACCAAGATCCTCAACCTTGGTCTCTCACCAAGGATTTCTACCTCCTGACATCTCACCAATGGTCACCACTCTTGGCATATTACCAAGATTTTCTCTCTTGAAATCTCACCAAGACTCTCCCCCTCTTGGAATCTCACCAAGAGTATCTCGATATTGGCATCTCACCCTTATCCCCAACTTGGCCTCTCACCAAGTGAATTCCACCTGAAGTAGATCCTAAACCTGATCTTCTAGTATCCATATCCAAGTGAGTCTCAAGCCTCTATGATTCCCTTCTTCTCCTCCTCATCAATCTCTAATGCTCTAAAGCCCCTACACCAACCCTCTGTCTTGGAAAATCTAAAATTGAAGTTGTCCTGGGTGGACCAGTCACCCTTGAAGATGGTGTCTTGGAAAACTGAGTCTGAGCTCCCTCTAAATCAACACTCTGAGTCAATAGGTCCTCCTCAAATCTGTCTCTTCACCTTCCACTAGATGGTGTTTCAACAGACATATAACTAATGAATGCACACTCCCTCGCAAACTGTGCATTGAACTCCTCCTCCTCAGCTATCGCTTCCATACCACCTTGTTTCCTCTTCTTCTTCCTCTTGGGACATTGTCCAACATAGTGACCCATATCACCATAAGAAAAGAATATCACTTTGGTTATGTCCTTCTTCTTCCCACTGCCACTCTCTGGTGGTTGGGTCCCTCCCTTGGGACCCTGACCTGCACCCTCTCTGATCTTATTATTTCCCTTTATCCCAAGACCAATATCCTCATACCCCTCAGGTGCATGTTGTTGTCCTAAAGACCCAAAGATGCACCTCAACTCCTCCTGTGCGAAATCGTCCCAAAGTCTCTCCCAAGTAGGCATGACCTCCCAGGAAATGATGCCTCGTACATATTAACCCTAAGGTTTGGAAAAGTTGTTCAAAGTTTTCCTCACCAAAAATTCTAGATCTGCAATCTCTCCATCCGCTGCTAACTCATCTCTGATTTGAGTGAATCTTCCTAAGTATGATTTGATTGTATCGAAATCAAGCATCTAAATTCTCATGAGCTTATCCTGCAGAACCATCTTCTTGTTCTAGTTGGGACTTTGTTAAATATTGCACAAGTATTCCCACATCTCAAATGCATAGTCATTACCAGTCAGATGGGGGATGATGTGGTCCCTCACTGCATCACAAATTGTCATCTTCGCCTTGATGTTATTCTTCCTGAAAAATGAATCCAACAATGGTGATGGAGCAGGTGCAGGAGGAATCACCACGGGAGCTTGAACTATATCCTATAGTTCAAGGTCCTCCAAAACAAAAGTGATCTTGGTATTCCAAGGGCACAATTTTTTGGCTCCGTCTAGCCTATCCTCTACCCGCATCTGGGAGACCGACATGGCTATCCTCTAAAACTCACACTGAAGCTCACATTGACGTTGACACTAATGCAAAAACTGCAAAAGAACTCAGCCTCACCACTTGACACACGATCGGAAGTAAGGTGTAGCTCCACTTAAACAATCAAATTCGACTTCCTCAAACTGTAGCTCCTCGCTGCTAGGTGTACGCCCTCCTCCTATGGTGCGCCCTCCTCCAAGCAAGTGTGACCACCACTAAATAATAGGGTCTCTAGTTTTCATATCTCCTCCATGAATAGAAGTGCCCAATATTCCCTCTTCCAATGCCTTCAACCTCATGCTCATACTCCTCCTCAAGCTCTCCAAGTGAATATAAGAGTGAATGAGCCTCCTTAGGCCTCTTGGGACCTCTTTAAGAAAATCATAAGGAAATCTAAAAGTGAATGGCTAGGGTCATAACAAGCCATTCCTAATCAATGGTTGAGATCATCCCACAATAATCTCAACTCAAAACCCACTTTGGGTTAAGATCCCTTAGTTTACTTTATGTCCCTCAATTCACCCACAAAGTGAATTAATAGTCACTTTAGGCTAAAGTGATCAAATTTCACTTTTGACTTAAATATCCTAAGTCAAAATGAATTCGACATAATGTACAAGGTACAAGGGTATCAACATCTCCCTCTTGTGGTTAGAGGCTCAAAACCACATGGGAACCACTTCCCAAGGTACACCAAAACTCAACAGATACAATATCATAGTTCCCTTAAAGATGTAAAGTTCCTTACCAGGTCCAGCGAAGGTGGGAATTTCCTTTTGTATGTTATCGGATACTTTGGTATCTTGATTTGGCAAGTGCCTAGTTATGGAATACGGTCTTATGTGAGTAATTGTTTAGCTTTTGATTATAGCGCATGTTGATGAAGAACCGAGGCTAAGGTGTGATCGAGAGGTTAAAATGGGATATACGAGGAAAAGTCATGCCTAGAAGAGTGTGACCTGGCGAGAAAATTTATGCAGAATTAAACAATTCTCATAATTGAATGGTCGAGTGACATGATGGAGCTAACGGGGTCGTTCTCCACATTGGAGAAAATTTTAGCTTTTGTCCCTTGACATGTTATGTACCTTTTGTGTATCCTTAAATAAGTTCTTTCCACTCTCACCTTATGTCCACACTAGTTAGTTCTTATAGTAGTAGTGTAGTATTCTTATTGTAGAGTTTTTATTTAATTCTTGTTAATAATATACTTTAGTGATTATATATAGGACCTTCATTGATTAACATTAAGGACTTTCATAGTGATTTTAGATAATGAGTTTATTTATGGAATGAGATAATTAAAATATAATATTGATCTTAGATAAATGATTGTACCCAGTGATTTAAAATTTAAAGAAAAAGAAGGAACTCAACGAGTCATATTAATAATGATACTAAATATAATTAAGATTAATGTGTAATATGATTTACCCTTGCATTACTAGAATGTAATCCTTGGAATCAGTGTCTGACCCCTATGATGTTGTTATTGATGCATTGTAATAAGCATATAATCGAAAAATAGACAATATTAAAATAAATGCTCAATCTGCGCATTTGTAACTAAAGAAGATAACTGCCTTACCTCTTCACTCGTGCATCAATAGATAATTCCCTTGAATTTGTTTTACACCTTCAAAGGGTTTCTTGTTAAAGATAAATTTTATAATTGTGCAATCAATGTTTAATTTAAGTAATGATTATGTTTATTATTGAAGAGAATGTTTGCTTTTAAATTGTAAGTTATCTAACGAATGTTTAACTGATTATAATTCATCTATTGTATTTTCTTACTGAGTTATGACCCACTTAACTTGAAAAAAAAATTATTCTACCCTACAACTATCAGTATTTAATGATTATTTTTATTTTCTCTTACTATATTGAATGCATAAAGAGGATTGTTACATATGTTGATACTGAGAGGGGGGTGAATCAGTATCAAGTACAATTTAAAACCTTTTTCAACTTATACTTAAACCAT
>ML784243.1:323531-339605 GCA_009831015.1 Picea engelmannii | reverse complement strand
AGAGTTACACCAATACACCACAATACACCATGCACAATATATGATAAATAATCAATAGTTATTGTTCAAGGGAAGTAATGACTTCCAAAGGTAGCTACAGCTTCCAAATGTAAAGGGAGGGATAAAAATCCAAGAGGAATATATAGTAATCCAATATCAAGAGAGGATTTAACTCTCCATCCTTTCCCCTTCCTTCCACCCAAAAACAAGTTATAGAGAGAATGGTAGACTTTGTTCAATTCTAGTTTATTCAGGAGACTGAACTTGTATAGAATTCCCCACGCTCAATATTTAACATCTGATTCTGAAACTTACACACAAGAAACTACAGTCAGTACTATTTCCAATTCAATTAGTCCCACTTCATTTGTATTTTCTATGAAGAGTTTATGACTGTTTTACCCGGAACACATGTTTATTGACTAGCTTCACAACTGGTCAAAAACCCTATCTGCATCCATGGGTGTTTTATCTGCATGTGCATTTTCCTTCATATCCAAATACCTTCATCAATAGTTCGGTCCAAAACCCATGACTAGGGTTGACATCAATGACAACAACCAATCTTCCAACAACATATGGTATCAAAGCAAGGTTCTACTCTATGATATTGAACTCGTTACGACTTCCAATGCAAATTTTAATTAAAGACGTAATTACTAATATCAATTGAAATTGTTTAATGCAATTATCATGGTTAGAGGATGGAGAATGAGTAGATGACAGAATGCGGGAGGAAGAGGTATGTCTCTTCCAAGTACACCCACACCCGAGGGATCTGCTTCACAAGGAGAAGAGCATATTTTCGAGTAGGAACATATTGCAGTGGACGATGTCATGGGTATGATGAGGTATTTTCAAACAATTTCATAGGCACTGATAAATATCCTTGATCAAGATAAGGGCAGAGGATTTGCACCCAATGAGGGATCGCAGTTCCCTCATGTGGTTAGTGGTAGTATTCATAGAGAAATCGAGAAGGTAAAATTTCCTGATTTATGGGGTTCCACGGGCAGTCTAGCCGTTGAAGCTTGGTTGGAGAATATGGCAATGTGTTATGCATTGCACGATTATACCCCCAACATGAAGGTCCGTATGGAGGTATTTCAGCTGAAAGGGAGTGTGCTTCTTTGGTGGAAGACACTCTTACCACAATTGAATATGGTCGTTGAAAATGTGTCTTGGGAATTGTTCGAGGAGCGATTATGAGAGAGGTACCTATATGATGAGTTCATTGAGCACCAACTCAATGAATTCAACACTTTACGATATGTTAGTTGTACAATACCTGAGTATGATGCTAGATTTATGGAGTTTCTCAGATATCTTATGCACCTAAACACTGAAAAGTTAAAGGTGAATAAGTTTGTGTTTGGTCTCAGCTACAACATTTGTGCTAAGGTGAGAATATTGATGCCTCAGACTTTGGACGATGTAGTACATAAATATTTTATCACCGAGGATAAATTGAACAGTGGAGGTCAGGGTAGGAATCCTTCCAGGCAGACTGGACATATGCCACATAGAGCGTCGCAGTAGCAGACACCCACTAGGCAGAATTTTTGGCATCATGATACACCCAGAGGACCTGTATTTTCTACACCACATAGACCGAATACCAGTCAAAGGACTTTGTATAGAGCACCACCACAGTAGCAACCATGTCATCCTCAACAAAAAAAACAATATAGATTTGTTCTACAAAACATATTGGGGCCTCAGAACCCCAGACCAGCAGATTCTTCCTCTGGAACTAGGAGCACCTTCCCTAGGAATGGATGTTGGACTTGTGGAGAACCCCACTATCAGAGATATTTCCTTATTGAAAAAGCGATAACTTCTGGATCAACATGAAAAATGACAGTAGGATATCTAGGCAAGGCCCATAGGATTCAAGCAACAGTGAATAACCTCCAGGCCAAGCATCAATCTACAGTGCTCAAGACGTTAGGTATGATATTAGATCAATAGTTTAGTATTTTGATAGATCCAGGAGCTACTGAGAGTTTCATTTCTAGTGATTCTCTTAAAATAATTAAAGTGAAGGAAGTCTAACAAGATGAGTTCAGATATGTAGAATTGGCATCTGGAGCCAAACAAAATGTTGGAGGAAAGGTTAATGATTGTAAAAATAATTTGGGTGAATTCGTCGCTAGTGTAACCCTTTTTGTCACAACCTTGGGATCCTATGATGTTGTGAATGGAATGGATTTCTTAGAATCAAATGATGCGATACTTAACTGTAAGACGAAAATATTAAGCTTAGTTGATGATTTGGGACAAAATAGAGTAATTGTAGGGAAAAACCAAGGAGTTTTGCTAAGATTTATTACTTCCCTACAATTGAAGAAAAATATGCATAAAGGATGTAATTTGTATGCCATTTTATCCCTTAATGAAAAATGTGAGACGAAAGTATTGGAATACTTTCCGGTAGTATCAGAATTTGTTGATTTTTTCCTAAGGAACTACCAGGTTTACGGCCGAAAAAAAATTGGAATTTTCTATAGATTTAAAACCTAGAACCGAACCAATTGCTAGAACGCCTTATCAGATGTCGACACCTAATTTGTAAGAGTTAAAGATGCAATTGAAAGAGTTATTAGATTTGGGACTTATATGTCCAAGTGTATCACCATGGGGTGCACTAGTAATTTTTGTGAGAAAGAAGGATGGATCATGGAGGCTTTGCATTGACTATTGTCAATTAAACAAAGCCACGATCAAGAATTGATACCTGTTACCAAGGATTGACGACTTATTTGATCAAATGAAGGGGGTGAAAGCATTTTCAAATATTTATTTGAGATCAAGGTATCACCAATCGCGAATCAAAGAAGAAGATATTCCTAAAACAGTGTTCAAGACAAGATTTGGACATTACGAAATTACTGTATTACCGTTTGGTTTGCCAAATTCCCCTGGTGTATTCATGAGTTTAATAAATGGGGTATTTCGCGAATACTTGGACAAGTTCATACAGGTATTTATTGAAGACATGTTAATTTACTCTCGGACAAAAGGGGAGCATGATGAACATCTGAGATTAGTTTTGCAGTGTTTAAGAGAAAACAAGTTGTTTGGAAAGTTGTCAAAATATTATTTTTATCGATGAAGATTCACTATTTGGGACACATTATCTCTGGAGAAGGTATCGTCGTGGATCCGGCGAAGGTAGAGGCTATTATGGAATGTCCAGCACTAACGAACGTGCAATAAGTACGTAGTTTTATGGGATTAGCAGGTTACTATCGATGTTTCATCGAGGGTTTTTCAAAAATAGCAAATACAATTATGGAGTTGCAAAAGAAGAATAAGAAATTTGTATGGTCAGAGAAATGCATTGAAGAATTTCAAAAGATTAAGGAATTATTAACAACAACATTAATATTGAAAGTTCCATATATGGAAAAAGAATTATTAGTATGCACAGACTCATCCAAGGAAGGACTAGGTGGAGTACTAATGCAAGAAGGACGAGTTATCGCATATATTTCTATGAAACTAAGAAGGCATGAAGAGAATTATACAACACACAATTTGAAATTATTAGCTATTGTTTATTCCTCAAAATTTTGGAGACAATAACTTATTGGATGAAAATTCGAGTTTAAAACTGATCATTTTGGATTGCAACACATTTTTACTCGGAGTGACTTGAACGCGCGACAAAGATGTTGGTCAAAAATTTTAAGTGAGTATGATTTTGAGATCACATACATTAAAGGAATAGTTAACAAAGTAGAAGATGTGTTGATTCAGATACCACACATTTTCTCAGTGATACCCCTAAAGACGAATCTTCGAGAAACAATTTTAGCATTACAAATTGATGATGACTGGTAAAAGGAAGTAAAAGACAATATCAAACAAGATACCATGATGCTACCTAGATATGAGGGTTATAATTTGGACAGTGATGAATGACTAAGATATAATGGAAGAATTTATGTACCACCAAATGAAGAAATGAGAAATTTAATTGTGAACGAAGCTCATGGAGTAGTGTTTGTGGCTCATCCTGGAGTCGCGAAGATGAAGGTAGATCTTAAACCACTATTCTTTTGGGAGGGGATGAAAAATGATATAGTTAACTATGTGACGAGATGTCTTGAATGTTAGCAGGTGAAGGCTAAACATAGACACCCAACGATATTATTACAACCACATACGATTCCTGAATCGAAATGGGAAGTAATTTCGATGGATTTTATTGTTGGATTTCTAGTAATGCAAAGGATACATTGTTATATATTTTTAGTTGTCAACACGTTGACGAAGAGTGTGCATTTTATTCCAGTTTGTATGACATATCAAGCACCGGCCATAGCTGGATTTTTGTTAATGAAGTTGTGAGATTGCATGGTGTACCAAGAAAGATAATATTTGATCGAGGATCGATATTCACTAGACATTTTTGGACTACTTTCCAAGATGATTTGGGAACACAATTAAATTTTAGTACATCATATCACCCTGAAACCGATGGACAAATAGAAAGAATGAATCAAATTCTAGAAGATATGCTTCGAATGTATGTAATGGATCAACAGAAACAGTGGGAAGAATTTTTACCACTGGTAAAATTTGCGTATAATAACAGTTACCAAAGTTCGATAAAGATGGCACCTTTTGAGTTCCTCTATAGATGACTATGTCAGACACCTTTGAGATGGGATCAACTAGAAGATAGGGTTCTGGTAGGACCAGAATTGATCCATTAAATGGAAGAGAATATGTGAACTATAATGAAAAGGATTAAGGAAGCGCAAGACCGATAAAAGAGTTATGCAGATGTGCATTGTATTGATCGTATTTATGAGATTGGTGATAAAGTGTTTTTGTGGGTGAAGCCACATAAGAGTTCGATTAAGTTTGGAAAGGGTGATAAAATCTTTCCAAGTTTTGTGGGACCTTTTGAGGTTGTATAAAAGAAAGGACCTGTGGCTTACCGACTAGCCTTTCCTAATTCTTTGAGGCATATGCACGATGTGTTTCATGTTTTAGTTTTACGTCATTATATTTCACATCCATAACATGTTATTGATTTGAGTTCATTGAAGGTATCAGACGAGGGTGATCTCATATCAGAGCCAATCCGCATACTAGACCATCGCACTCAACAGCTATGACGTTGATTGGCCGATCAGGTCAAGGTCCAGTGGGATAGTTATAGTCCACATTCTGCCACTTGGGAGGATGCACATGAGATGCATCAATAGTGTCCATATTTATTTTTAGAGCTTGATATATAGATTAGTAATAGCTATATTATTATTTTCTTGTTAGACTGTACAAACTTTGGGACGAAGTTTAAAACAAGAGGGGGTGTATGTAACACCCAGTTTCCATCGACCACATTTTCATAACATTGACTATTCTTTGAGGACACTTGTGTGCAAGTAATCTGGTTAAACATGGTACATTATAATTATCTGATTTGGTTTATGAGTTTATAATATGATTGAGTATTGAAATTTGATATGTTATTAATATTGTTGTATAGCATTGACATGTATTATGATGAGGTTTCCTGAGTGTGCAGGAAATGTGACATAAGGAGGATGTTGATGGCATTGACAGACTTCCTTGGACTCCAGATTGAGTCAGGGAGTGGACTATTGACTTTGATTATGAGTACTTGTTTTTATTATGATGATTTTAGTTATGGATTTCATGTATAAGAGTTATTAATATTATCTTTGTTAGTGGATGCAAACATGGTCACGCTTGTTTATCCGACTCACATATGGAGTAAAGGGGTCATACAAAAATATCATATGGATGAAGGATAGGTGTGGAATCATCCCTATCACATCCTACTGGCACTCCCACCGTTACCTAAATTGAAGGTTAATGACTACCTTGTTCCTGAGAGGTTCATGATGTCATGAGGGAAGAATGAGACAGTTGCTCACGAGGGATTCTGAGGGGCGCGCAATAAGGAAGAATCATTATTCCTCAATAAGCCCTTAGTCTCACACAAGGTCGACGAGTGGAGTATTGAGTCCAAGCATCATACAACTTCCAAAATAAGTCTAATGGCAAGTGGAACCCTTGGAGCACATAGGTGCATATTGAAGGGCACATCGCATGAATAAATTAATGAGTTAATAAAAATCTTGAAGACCTTAGAGAATAAAATGAATACTTGGATTTTGATAGAAAGGAGAATGTAATTTTATATCAATTTATAAACATGAAACACAATAAAATATGAGTCTAATTGTTATGCCTAGATGAATTTTATAGAAAGGAGTTTAAGGGAAATTAGACTAATTAAAATATAGAAAAGGGAGAATAAAATTTAAGACATGTGCACAATGTGTGCATGAAATTAATAAAAATATTTTTAATAAAAAGAAATTATTTCATGAGAGAATGGGTTGTCAACATAGAGTTAGAATCCCAAGTTAATCTAGAGTCTAAATCCTAACCAAGAGAAGATTCCTAATAAAACTCCAACTGTAAATTAGTTAGGAGACACAATAAAGGAGAAATCGGGGAACTAAGAGACAACTAGGAGAAAATCTAGGAACTAATTGTGGATGTGAGGGAAAATGCATAATTTATTAAATTAAAATAAATTAAAAACATGTGCAACTGGAGGAAAGTGTGACATGTGTTGAGGGTGAATAATCTCAAATTTTAATTATTAAAAATTATTTAATTATGCATGAATTGACAAGTGTCACGACATTTTTCTTATAAAAAGAAGGAAGAGTAAGGAGAAAAACACCTTATTGTTGGATGACTAAAATGTTGTCAAAATGGTTTTATGACTAAGTTTACTTGTGTGATTTTGGCTACAAGCTTTGTGCAAAAGGTGGAAGCCTCTCCTTGCGAGGGAAATCTTGAGCTATGAATCTGGTTTTCTATGTTTGACCTCTTTGTGGCTCAAGGGGATAAGGGGGAAGAAGAGTACCCCTAGCGTTGGTTGGGAGGTACCAGTGAAGTCATTGTCTTAGTAGGCGAAAGCAAGGGTCATTGCACAAGACTCCAAGTTTAAGATCAACCTCATACACCATCAATTTTCTGGTTACGATATTTAATATTTAGTTAAAATCTCTTTTCAGAAAGAATTTCTCATTTATACAATGCATAGTTTCTGAAGGTGTATATAATTGATGTTGTATGTAATGTGTTTGAATGATTGTTCTTAGATGCACGACATAATAATACAACATTTTTACGTATGTTTTTACCAAGAATTGGAATATATTTATATGTATATCTATTGACAAATTCAATTGAATCCAATATGTTAAGATGTGGAATGAATATGTAAGAATTTCTTTTATACAAAAATAAATTATTCTTTATATACCTTGATATATTTGGTTTGAATGTGTTAATTTTTCCTGTGAAGTGATGTTATAGTCTTTACACTGCTAATTACAATATTATTTCCTACCGTCTTTTGTGAAAATGAATTTTTTTCAAGTCACTCGATACACATCTCTTGGGCTATTTCATTGGGTTAGTACAGTTATTGGAGCTCTGAACGTGAGCATTTTTCTACGAGTTAATCCCGCAATTCTATTTTTTGTTTTTTGTTTTTTGTTTTTCTCCACTTTTGTAATTTATTATGATATTAGAGCCAAGACCATAATACTCTTCACAGAAGTGGAGAGTAGATCGAATCCGTGATAAAGAGCAGATTGATTCAAACTGTGGTATTGATGGCACATCACATCATTTTAGATTTGGAATCATTGCAGGGTTCGAAGGAGGAGTAGTGCATTGGTCTTCATGCTCGCTACCTCTGATAAATGGTAAGGCATTACACGTGGTTATTGTTGACAATTAAAAAGCGTCAACAAAGTTTTTCCCACAAAGTGTTTCTAAAGCCTATCATTATAAAAGCTAAATAATACTAGTAGGTGGGACCCCCTTGAACTATTGAAGATCATATTTGTTCATTTTTTATGTTGTGATGATGTGCGACACGGCTTACATTGTTGATAAGATCTTGTTGTTATTGGCTATGATTTGAGCTTATGAAGTGTTTGTTCCTTATGTTACTATAGCCTATGCTATTAATTGATGTCATTGATATTTGTTCTTATTGCACCTGCACAACAAACATGTTAGTGAAAATACATAAAAGGCAGTTTGGAGAAAAGCAAAAATACTATAACAAATGCAAAAGAAGAGGGATCTAGTTTTTCAATTTTACTTTACCACATGGAAACAATTGAAAAGAAATGAAAGCAATGCAACAAATGCAAAAGGAAGAATTTGAGTTATACTATACTATATGCATGAAAGATTTAAATGATTATGAGAAAATCCTAGCTAGCAAGTAATAGTTATGCGATTTGATTGAGTTATATGGTTAATATGCATATGGTATGAAATCTTGGTGGCGCATTTGGCAAGGTAATAGATGTTAATGGTTATGTGAATTGTTGAATTATATGGAACTTGGTTGAATTATGTTATGGCATAAGTTAGAAATGTGATATGGCCCCATTGTTGGTTTAAATTAATGGGTGATGGTTTCGATACATGGTTGATTAATTGTGTCAATGGAAATCGCATTGGCATGTACTAGGGAATTAATGCACTATGAATGGAGGTGACGTACATTTACTGCATGTCACCTTTTATCCTTCATTGGTCGCCACCCTAATCGGGCTATTGTTCAATTTCGTTGTTGGGGTTATGCTTCGACTTCCTAGCAAAGAAGAACCGCTAGCCCAACTCGTGTTTTAAGGTGTTTTCTTAACAGGTATGTCTTTTTTTGGCCATTCATGAGCCTGCTCTGGTTATGAAATTATTAATGGCTCAGGTATATTAGTTTGTGTTTCCTTAAGGATTTCAACTGTGTAAATTTGTGTTCTTGAAATGAAGCGTTGATGGTTCTTTTTGCAATAGTCTTGAATTCATAGAAGTTGTTGATCATGCAAGGTATCATGGCTGGTTTAGTTGGAGGGTTTTTGTTTGGTATTGGGTCAACTGGTTGTCCTCACGCGTTCGCATCACTTGTCCAGTCCCTGGATTTTTTGTGTTTGATTTTTGGAGACACTTTGCATCGCTGTGTTTTGTTTACTGGAGAATTAGTTTTTTCCACCACTAAGGGGTCGTGCAATGGCTTATTTTGTTAAGTTCTCGGCCCTGTATCCACTTCAACGTTGTGGTTGTTGACTGGAGAACCACAAGGGTTATACCCTGCGTGTGTTAAGAATCATTATTGGTTGAGTTGGATTCTTTCTCCTCTGTTATAGCCCCTTGACATAGATTTGTTACCTGTCCATGAATGAGTCATGATTCTTCCTGTGTGTGCACCATTGGCCTCAAAGTTTTCACCATTACGACGAGTTGGCTCGGTTCTCCCTGTGTTGTCTACAGAGAAAACCCTTAACCCTCCAGGCTGGAGTTTATAGAGAAGGTTGTCGAGCCTGTCAAGTTTACTATGGGTTATTGTGGATTGAATGTATTGTCGATTAATTTGAATACACACTCACCCATTTGGTCATATGAAAGTCATGTTGGTTTGACATCTAGTTACTTCCACTATTATAACAACGGTAAACCATGCACTTTTAAGTGCATAATTCAATATACACAGTCGCTCTCCTTATGGTTAATAACTCAGTATTGTTCATTGTGAGGGTCGTTGACCCAATCTGAATTGATGCGTGATATGCGTGGTTGTCACATCTTGTTAGGTCGATTGATTTTTACAATAGTGGTGAATTGGTTGGTTGATACACATTCACTAGTATTTTTGCACTAAGGATTATTTGGATGTTTAGCTGGTATTGGTTACAAATGCCTGATGTTTCTCATGCATACCGCGTTGTGTATGTGGTGTTCTACACAATGAAATAATGGTCATTGTAATTGTTGTTTTCTTCTGGGGCTGAATGGTTATTGCAACCAAGAAGACTATATGAAATACATCCACTGCATGCTTATGATTGTTTGATTGTATAAGTCGATTTGTACACAACATAGTTCATGACAGTTTGATTAAATCAAAGCAATATTGTATCAGATTGTTGGCTTAGAACGATTGGTTGAGTTATTATTGTGACTGTGTGTTTGGTTTTGTTAAATGGATATGTTGCATCGTAGTGTTTTAATGGTTGTGCATTGTGTATAAAATGGATAGCTTGGGTTTCACACTCGGGGATACCCACAGAGTTTTTTTTGTTGCAACCCAATCATTTGTTGGGACAAGCATGTTGTTGATACCACGTCATGTTGAATGAATGACCCAACTTTTTAGAGTCACATGGAATTGGGCTTATACAGTGACATAATTACACTCACATGATTGAATTATTCTGTGCATAGCTTGTGTTGGAATGGTGGTTGTTATCTGTCTGTTTAAATTGGGTTTTGAAATTTTATCTGGATTATTGGGTTGAATGCCCCTATATATGTTTAACAAATATCATTGCATTTAAATGACAGGCCCGATTGCAGTGATAGTGTGAATTCATTGTTAATTTTGGAAACATGACTTTGAGTATATTTGTTGATTGAAGTAATGTATGGGCAGTGGTCGATTTTGATGGTTAACAGAGTGGAATGCATACTATCTTGTGATGGCACTGTATTGGATATTTGATTATGGACACTAAGCTAGTTAAATACACAGTAATTTTTATTTGGTCACAATGATTGTTGGTTGGTGCATTTCTTTTCGCGAAATGTTTTATGGATCACTTAATTAATTTCATAAACAGTAATTGTTCTTCTTCCCTTACATTGTTTCATTTTCCGCTAATTACAAATCCCATCACCTTCCCATATTCATTTTTTCACTCCCTGTTCTAAGATTGATTACAGTCAAGAGAATTTTGGTGTTAAGGAAGTTGAAAGTGGCATTGTCTTATGTGGAATACAATGATGTTTTATTAGTTTTCTTTGCAGTTGATTGTTGTTGTCATTGAGCAATAACCATGTTTCTTTCCTCCTCATTATATCATGTTTCTCTCAATACAAACCCCTGACATATCCCAGAACCCTTTTCATCCCCTGCTCATTGATAGACAATAAAACAATTTGTATGGATTGGATTGCATGAGTCTAATACATCGTTGAGCCAAATCTATTTCATATTTTTAAGAGTTGTTGTGTATGGTTATTTAAAATACTATTTTCTAATCAATCATGCATGCATGAATGATTTTTTCAGTCAAGGTAGCCATGGTCGAGGAAATAGAGGTAGATGTAATTGGAACCGAGGCCCAAGAAGGCCCAGGTTATCCATACATTTTGATGTTGATTCACAAGATCTTGGCCAATTGTTTCATGCCGGATTTTTCAATTGGATTGGGCAGGAGTAGTCCAACCTAGGCCTGAAAGGCCTCCTTTCCAAGTCCCGCAAGCCCTCGGTATCCACGTACCTCCTCATGTCTCATTGCAACCCAATGTTCTTGGAAATGATGGATGGCAGGAGATTGTCCACCCAATAGTCTCCCAACATCATGGCTGGCCCAACTTGTCCTTGCCTACTCCTCTGCCTATTAATCCCATTGTCCAAGTTGCCCCTGACCACTCGCCAGTGCAATCCTCCCATGCTAGCAAGAGATTGAAAAATGAGGCTCACCATGCCCTTGATAAAGGAAAATCTATCGTTGCCCCTTCCTCATCCTCCAATGGCTCTGACAAATCCATGTCTTCTCGGATGCATTTGAGGGAGGATTGTTCCCACGTGATCAGCGAAATTAGGCCTAAAGGCTATGCACATGCAAAGGCAAATTCAGGAAAATCAAGAGGGGACAACAGCAATCAAGGAAGGGTTGCATCGCAGACTGGGAAATATGGCTTTTGAGTTTTTATTTTTATCCATTATTGATGACTGTTGACTTCAGGAAATTTTGGACAACATGTTTTATTTTGGATATATGAGTAATATTTTTTTAAATGATTTCAAATTTCATGAGCTAAATTTGTCAAAAGTGAATATGTTGATGGGAGACACAAGGGGGTGTTTTTTACTTAACTAGTGGTTATGTTATGATTGTTATGATTGTTATGAACTAAAGGGAGTCACAAGGGATCCCACCTACTAGTTATTATTTATTTACAACCCTTATTATAATTATTACTCTTCCCCCTAACTAAAGTTATTTGAGTCTTTTAATTAACTTAACTAATGAGTTGGTTCAACTACTTCAACCAATTCTAATTTGTTTAAAAGAAAAAGGAAAGGGAGGAACAAGAGGAGGATAGAAGCATAAGCATACTAGGGTTTTCTTTTTCATTTTATGTTGAGATAGTTCAGTTTTAATTCATTCATTATTCATTACAAGCCTGATTCTCTTTTATGATAGCAGGGTCTTATTGTAGACAACAATATTCAGGGTTGAATCACATCATTCAGACACTTGTGTTTCAAAGGTGTTGATCTATCTTTGATAGTTTGTGTAGACTTGTCTGTTTGTGAATTAATTTTCATGACTGACAAAGGCTATTGTGTAGAGTTGAGTGGGCAACAATATGTGGCAAGTTGATCCATGTTTTAGAGTTCAGTTTTGGTTTTATGTCAGAGGTACTTTTGTATGTTCCATCGGGGATGTCTAAGTTTGACTTTGGTCCAAACTTTTTAAATGAGATTTTGTAAAGAAAATGAGTCTTTAGTGAATTTGAATGAAATAAGGGATTTCTTTATGTCTCATCTTTCTTGATTATCATCTTGGTGACTTTACTTCTATATTTACATTTATTTCAGCAACTAATATGTTCAGAAAAATACATAAAATTAAATTTCCAGCAAGGCTTTTGTTGATAAAAGACTAGCCTAAGCACTCGTAATTAATACTTGTGAGTTAGGATATTATTTTTGTTGGCTATAAACATAGGGTGATATTCCTGCCTACTTTTCTCTAGCCAAGCAGAGTCTGAAAATGCTTGAGTAAGATTATCTCATATATTTTCCTCAACATCTATTTGGCGACCATACTGGGGAGATCTTCGATATCTCTCTGGTTAATTTTTATGCTTGATTCTCATCGATACATCTTTCTTTTTCTGATATTGATTCTTTGACTGTTTTTCTATTAATGATTATTCTTGTTGCGAGGCAGCCCAATATTGAGCACGGTCTCCAAGACCAGACCAACATTGCTTTGAACTTGTTTCATACTATTTTAGACACTGCCAGGACTCGTGTTGATCTTAACCGTTCTTGGGCAGCAATTGAATGAGATATTAGTGTTCAATAACAATTGGAAGCTAGACGTAGACAACCTAGAAATCAGCAGTAACCTTCATTTTCCTCAGTTTTGGATTTTCTTTCATGTCCTTAGATTCTCGTGCTTCTAGAAGAAGGAGAGGCTTGTCACCTGAAATCATTCCTATTGTCAAAATAGGAAGGAGAACTGTTGTGTTATCTGCCCAAAAAATTTCTCTAAAGATAACTTTATCCGATTCATCCAGTTCGTCTTTCTTTCCCTCATCTACCATCCACAAGATGGCATCTAGTGGTGGCTCTAGTGGCACTGGAAGTGATCCATATTCTCAATCTTCATCGTCATCAGTGATTGGTAGCTTATATAGCCACCATATCCCTATCCAATCTAATCACGTAATAAAAATAAAACAATAAAAGAGAACTAGGCCAAGGAAAATTGTATAGTAATTAAATGGAATTAAGTAGACATGTTCATACCTATTTCCTAGGGAACAATTTGTTTCCCCAAATGAAAGAGGGTCTAAGGGTTAGGGATCCAATATGGGTATTTAAAAAAGAGACAAAGTAATATTAAAAATTTGTAACCTTCAAAGTACAAGATTCAAGCTATGCAGACCAAGAATTGGATTTGAGGCAAGTAGCACATAGAAGAAAGACTAATAAATCATGCAACAAACAATGAGCATAAAAATATTTTATAACTGTCACACCTACAACAAAATAGTCGAAAACACTCACCTCCATCAATCTTCTGACGAACGTTGACTATGTCAAAGTTGACCAAGTCAGTGACCATTAAAACATTTTCAAACGAGTAGTTGGCATTCTCTACATTCGTTGATAGATAGATGAACTATCCTCGAAATATCGACGTCTATAGAAGTTCATCATAAGTACGATGTTCATTGGGGCGCTCGGAAAAAAATTGATTAAAATTTTAATATTTGTCGTAATTTACGACGATATGATTGAATTTATCCTTATCGTCAGATGTTTTTGTCGAATTGTGACCCCATATGTAGTAGTGGGGGGGTATTTCCATCTTCTTTTGAAATTTTTTGCGAGGTGACCCAGAGAGTTATCCACTTGTAGCCGCGCAAGACCATCTACTATTGTCAATTTGTCTCCCCCACCACTAGGGAAGCCTCCATCTTCCTCTTCTTCTGGCGCACCAACACACTGCACTCTACCTTCCTATCCTAATTGCGCACCACAAATGTGTACTATGTCTTCTGGTCCAACTTGTGCATTACGAGTCTATGCTATGTCTCCCAATCTGATTTGTTCACTGCCACTTTACAAACAATCATTCTCTCTGAACAACACACTAATGATCTGCACACCATCCTCTCTTCTTATCAACACACCATTGCTTTGTGTTTCATCTTCTTCTAAGGTTTTGGCACTCTACAAAATCCAAGGGGTGTGGACTTCATCACCTAGGTCCGAACTAGTATCACTATTGGTATCCCTACTAGACGTCAGTTACTCTATGTCACGCCAATTTGGGGGCCTATCCTCGTCTGTGCTCCACTTTGGCACATCATACTCTTCCACACTACCTGTAACACCCAGTTTTCATCGACCACGTTTTCATAACACTGACTATTCTTTGAGGACACTTGCATGCAAGTGATCTAGTTAAACATGGTACATTATGCTTATCTGATTTTCTTTATGAATTTATGATATGATTGAGTATTTAAATTTGATATCTTATTAATATTGATGTATATCATTGACATGTATTATGATGAGGTTTCATGAGTGTGCAAGAAATGTGACATGAGGAGGATGTTGATGGCATCAACATACTTCCTTGGACTTTGGATTGAGTCAGGGAGTGGGCTATTGACTTTGAATATGAGTACATGTTTTTATTACGCATGTATGATGATGATTTCAATTATGGATTTCATGTATAAGAGTTATTAATATTTTCTTTTTCAGTGGATGCAGGCATGGTGACGCTTGTTAATCCGACTCACATATGGAGTAAAGGGGTCATACAAAGATATCAGATGGATGAGCGAGAGGTGTGGAAGCATCCTTGTCACATCCTACTAGCACTCCTGACGTGACCTGAACTGAAGGATAACGACTACCTTGTTCTTGAGAGGTTCACGATCTCGTGAGAGAGAACTGAGACAATCGCTCACGATAATTTTAGACGAGCGCAAAATAAGGTAGATTTATTATTCCTCGGTAAGCCCTTAGTCTCACACAAGGTCGACAAGTGGAGTATTGACTCCAAGTGTTAGACAACTTCCAAACTAAGTCTAATGGTGAGTGGCACCCTTGGAGCACATAGATGCGTCTTGAAGGGAATGTTGCATGAATATATTAATGAGTTAATAAAAATCTAGAAGACCTTAGAGAATAAAATGAATACTTATATTTTGATAAAAATGAGAATGTAATTTTATATTAATTAATGAACAGGAAACATAATAAAATCTAAGTCTAATTGTTATGCCTAGATTTATTTTATAGAAAGGAGTCTAAGGAAAATTAGACTAATTAAAATGTAGAAAAGGGAGAATACAATTTAAGACATGTGCACAATGTGTGCATGAAATTAATAAAAAGATTTTTAATAAAAAATAAATTATTTCATGAGAGAATGGGTTGTCAACATAGATTTAGAATCCTAAGTTCATATAGACTCTAAATCCTAACTAAGAGAAGAGTCCTAATCAAACTCCAACTGTAAATTAGTTAGGAGACACAATAAAAGAGAAATTTGGGAAGTAAGGGACAACTAGGAGAAAATCTTGAAAATAATTGTGGATGTGAGGGAAAATGCATAATTTATTAAATTAAAAGAAAATAAAAACATGTGAAACTGGAGGAAAGTGTGACATGTGTTGAGGGTGAATAATCTCAAATTTTAATTATTAAAAATTATTTAATTATGCATG
>ML784243.1:274559-320089 GCA_009831015.1 Picea engelmannii | reverse complement strand
CCTAAAGACCTAGAGCTACACCTCAAATCCTCCTTTATGAAATCATCCCAAAGTCTCTCCCAAGTAGGCATGACCTCCTAGGAAAAAATGCCTCATACAAATGAACCCCGAGGTTTGGAAAAGTTGTTCAAAGTTGTCCTCATCAAAAATTATGGATCTAGAATCTCTCTGACCATTGCTAACTCTGATATGAGTGAATCTTCCCAAGTATGATGTGACTGTCTCAAAATCAAGCATCTAAATTCTCCTCAACTTCTCCTGCAAAACCATCTTCTGGTTCTGATTGAGACTCTAGTAAATATTGCACAAGGATTCCCACATCTCAAATGCATAGTCCTTACCATTCAGATGGGGAATGATGTTGTCCCTCACCGCATCACAGATAGTCCTATTTTCCTTGATGTTAGTCTTCCTGAAATATGAATCCAACAATGGTCATGGAGCAGGTGTAGGAGGAATCACCACGGGATCTTGAACTATATCCCATAGTTCAAGGTCCTCCGAGACGAAAGTGATCCTGGTCTTCTAAGGGGACCAATTTCTATCTTCCTCTAACCTATCCTCTACCTACATCTAGGACACTAACATGGCTATCCACTAAAACTCACATTGAAGCTCACAGTGATGCTTACACTGATTTGAAAACTGCAAAAGAACTCAACCTCGCCACTTGACACAGAAGAAGAAGTAAGTTTGTCCAAATGTGTCCACAAAATAGTCCTCCAACTGTCCAATAAATATTCTCACAAGCTGTCCACTAAATCTACCAACAAGCTGTCCAAAATATGCCAACAAGCTATCACGAAACTGCCCACAAGATGCTCTAAAAATAAGAAAAACTTCACCACCAAGAGATCTGATACCATGAAGAAAATTAAGGTCCTATGAGGCTTCCAACTAAGGTATGTCTTTGACCTTGATATTGGCTCTAAGTTTCAATCTTCAAAACTGTCCTTTGATGTTTTAGGACAACAAACAGTTTAGTAACTTTTTGCCCATAGTTTTTGTAGGTAAAGTGTTCTTTGAGGTTCCCTTGCAAGTGTTTTCATAACCCAAAGTTAGCACATGTAATATAACTCAAAACAAGTAACACTTCCTTTAGATCTTAACAACAAAATTAAGTTTATCTACACTCTAAGCATGCATTAAATGAACACAGTTATTTTTGGTTAACAAGACCCTGGATAAAAACCCCTCGGGGAAAACCAATTTGGAATGGAAGTATATATAAGTGGTGTCTAAATCATGAGACAAAACAAGAAATAAAATATAATGGAACCTATATACAAACCAACCTCCTCTAGAGACTTTCCAAAGGGACCAGGAAGAAATGCACCCAAGACTAGTGCACTTCTTCCTCTTATTACCAAATCCACTGAAGTGGAGCACCCTTGACCCTGGATTCTCTGAAGAAGAATCCCTTTCACGCAAATCTTCTTTTGTGTTCTACCTCTCCACTGAAACAAAAATATCTGAATTCCTCAAACTGTAGCTCCTCCCTGCTAGGTGTTCACCCTCCTCCTATGGTGCACCCTCCTCCAAGCAAGTGTGTGTTATCGAAAAAATTGGTAAGTGCAGACACAAATAGATCTCCCTAACTTCAACAGGAAGCTATAAAAAAACAAGACATAATATAAAATTCACCTTAGACTTCATTGTCATATAAACTACTTCATAGAGGTACAAGTGACATACCTTTTAAATGATGCTTGATCCTCGCTAGTATCGTCCTTGTTGCTCCATCTTTGAGTTTGTGGGATAGTGAAGTTATTTAAGAAGCACAAACCAACAAAGAGAGAGAGAGAGAACAAAGATATATATATTCCGATGAATTCTATTTATATGATCAAGGAATTATACAATAAAAGCTAAGATACCTTTATAGGGAAGAAATATATTGTTGCATTATATTAAATGGAAAGTGGAGAATACAACCCATGCCTTGATGTTCCAAGGTCCCTTTCAATGGCTCTTTAATCCAACACACACACCTTGCTTCAATGTCTTTGATAAAGAATATCCACAATCTGACTTAGAGAACTAAATCAAAGCCCTTAAGTATAATCTATAGTAGAAATCTTCATACATATGCAAGCCTTTGAAAACCTTAGCCTTTTCCATAAGAGATCCCTCTTTATATAGGGTGAAAGAGGGATGGATGAGGAGATTAGGATGATCCCATTAAATCAGAGAATCAAGTAAGATGCAAACTGATCGAAGAACACCACATCTTCTAGAATATTCCCTTCTAGAACATTTGTTAATTTTGACTTGTCCTATCCTTTAAGCATCATCGCACCCTATGCACAAGAATCGTGTGACGATGTCACAATCCATATTTGGTGCAGAGTGCGATGATCAAGCATCGACACACCCCATGCATAGAGCAGGGTGCGACGACCTTCCTTTTCATATTTTTTGAAGAGGAAAAGAAAACCACTTTTCTCATGGATAAAGTCTCTTTTAATGTTTCCAGGGACATGTAAGTGAGTTATGCACATCTCGTATGTTGATCACTAGGGTGACCAAAATAATGTGTAACAGTGTGATCACCACTAAGTAATAGTGTCTCTAGTTGTCATAGCTCATCTATGTATAGAAGCACCCAAGAATCCCTCTTCCAATGCCTCCAACCTCATTCTCATTCTCCTCCTCAAGCTCTCCAAGTGAACATAAGAGTGAATGAGCCTCCTTAGGCCTCTTGTGCCCTCTTTGAGAAAATCATAAGGAAACCTAAAAGTGAATGGATAGGATCATCCCAAGATGTTCTTAATGAATGGTTGAGATCATCGCACAATAATATCAACTCAAACCCCAGTTTGGGTTAAGTTCCCTTAGTTTACTTTATGTCCCTCGATTCACCCACAAAGTGAATTACTAGTCACTTTAGGCTAAAATGACCAAATTTCACTTTTGACTTAAATATCCTAAGTCAAAGTGAAATAATACATTAAGTACAAGGTAAAAGGGTACCAACATCCCCTTCTTGTGGTTAGAGGCTCAAAACCATAAGGGAACCACTTCCCTAGGTACACCAAAACTCAACACTCCCTCTTACCGAGGAAAGAGTTTCTCACCAATCAATCTCGTCCCAGCTATGGACTTCCTTGCCTCCTGACTAGGCTTAGGTGAGTATGGATGTACCCTTTGTCTATGATCTTCCCAACCTATTTTAACACTGATCTACTCAACCTTCCCTGACATTGATCTACAGACCTTCTCTGATCTTTATATGGAAGTCCATCTCCACCTACCTAAGATCACCTAGATCTTGGCATCTCACCAAAGATCTCTCCCTCAACATCTCACCAAAAGTCTCTAGGTATTGGAATCTCACCAAGATCATATCATTGGTCTCTCACCAAGGTCCCATACTCATGGAATGCAATATGAGTCACATCTCTTAGTATTTCACGAAGATTACCTAGGTCTTTCCATCTCACCAAGATCCTCAACCTTAGTCTCTCACCAAGGATTTCTACCTCCTTGAATCTTGCCAATGGTCACCACTCTTGGAATCTCACCAATATTCTCTCTCTTGGCATATCACTATTATAGGATAAATCAGTAGGTGCATACACTAACTGATCTCCCTAGATCCACCTAGATCTAGAACAAAACACACCATAACATGACGCTTTCCTTAAGTTATAAATACTAAATTTACTAACTAAAGATGGATGGGTGACATACCATTTAAATGGCGCTTCCTCTCGCCATCGCCATCCTAGCTCCGTTCCAATGCTCATACAATGATGAACCTGCAAAAGAACACAACCAACCAAAGTGACAGTAATAGCATAAACTCGATATAAACCTATGTATGTGATCAAGGAATCATACAATAAAACACAACAAGCTTTATAGGAAAGAATCATATTATTGTATCATATTAAATGTGAAAGAGAGATTACAACTTTGGCCTTGATGTTGTAAGATCCCTTCCAACTGTCCTTCGTTCCCCACACACTTCTTTCTCCAAGGCTTCTGAGAGCACAGATCTAATAATATTCACAATCTATCTTGACAAAGGAAAAACTCAAAGACACTCCACCCAAGCTAATAATTCCAAGACAAATCCAACTTAGCCCTTCTCCATGAGAGCTCCTCTCCTTTTATAAGATGAAGAGGATAAGGTGAGGAGGTTAGGATGATCCCACTAAATCATGAAAGTGAGTAAGATCCAAACCATTCGGATGCCACCTCACCATGGAAGTTTCTCCTTCTAGAAGATTCGAGAAAATGCTTGTTTTTCCCACGTGTAAGCATTCTCGAACCCTGCCTATAGAGCAGACTGTGAAATCCTCTCAACCTAGATATGATGCAGCCTGAGATAATCATGCATTCTCGCACCCTAGCTATAATACTGCCTGCAAACTTCCTTTTTATAGGGTTTTTACAAAGGAAAATGCAACTTCTTTTTTCAGGAAAAGTTTTTCTCCCTTCTCTCTTCAGGAACTCAGGCCACTGACCCCTCTGAAGGCAAAAAATAGGTTTCAATCATTAACAGTCATAGGGATGAAGAAAATAATGTGTAACAGAGAGCCCCCCAAAGTAGGAAGTTAGAACAGAGTGATAGCTAAAATACTTTGTCGAGTGTGTGTAGGGAACAAGGAACAGTCGGTCGGAAACCTGCCAACAAACAAGGAAATACAATACAATAATATATCATCACTGAGGTAGGCATTCCCATACTCAGAATACAAATGACTCAAAGCATAAATGTTGACATGCGAAGATCCATGTCAAGTAAGGCAGGTCATGGCCACCAAACATACACTGTGAATCCATACCAATATGACTCAAATCTGAACATAGCCACCAAAAATACACTGTGGATCTATGTGTTCAAGACTCAAATTTGAGCATATCCACCAGACATACACTATGGATCTATGCACCAATACAATCTGAATATACTCCAACACAACCTGAATCTGACATAAAAGATCCAGGGTCTTTATATCCACCACTCTATAGTACGAACCTAACCATGCAAATACATGTGTTGGAGTCGAACATGGTAGAAACCACTTGATTATCGGTCAATGATGAGAACCATTAACAAGTGCGAGGAAAATCGCCATTAATGTCAATGACTCCCAAGGTACACTAGTACAATCCAACGAATGTGAATTAATGAGCTGAAGTCGAACACTCAGCAGAATCTCCCAATCAAGGGTCAATAATGAAAACCCACTATCAAAAGCGAGGAAACCTGCCATTGAGGCATGAAATTTCCAAGGTACCAATTAGTTTCTAAGTCTAATTCCTGGATAATGAATTGAAGTCGAAGGGAAAAGACTCGTCACAGGAGGGCCTTAATGTATCCCACATCAATGACACGAAACAAGTAACAAGATTTGATGTAGATCAGAGTAACAAGTGATTCAGGACTGACTCAGGGATGGATGATGTAATATAAAGCTTTCAGGACTGTAGAAATGACCGACGCAATAGAAGGATTTTCGGGTTGGACATCTTTTTGAACATATTGACGACACAACAACTATCTTGGAAACACTGACTCAACAACGGGGATTACAGACCAATTTGTAATCTTATAAAGGAGTATGACCAAGAGATGAGTGGGTTTTCCAACCTAGACACAAGGCGAGTGAAAGGGTGTCATGTTCAAAAGTGACTCTTCCATGGAATAAAGTTTTAGACACATTTCTTTCCCAATTTTTCCTCCACCATTTCTAGCGAGTACCTCTTTATTTTTACACAAGTTGAGGAGGATAACATATGCTTGTTTATGTAATCTCATCCTTCGGACGAGTCCCTCAGAATATGTTTAACTAACCCTAGGAAGGAGTGGTTCGGTCCCATATGGGCCTTTCAATGTTTGTTTTATGAGTCCAAAGAAAGAAAACTCAGGGGCTTTTCATGTTTTGAGAGTCTGAAAAACACTTAAAGAGAACTCTCCCAATTCCTTTTTCGTAAATTAGTTCGACGAGACCGAAAAAGTGATAAACTATCTCTCACCGAATGTTTTCTTCAAATACTTTTATGCGCATGAAAAGAACAAGATCGCTAAACAATATTTTCATGTTTAGAGAGTCTGAAAAGAGATTAAAGGGAACTCCAGGGGGTTCCTTTTTCATATAACCTTTACGAGTCCGAAAAAGTGATAAAAGTCTACTCAGTTACATTCTCATTGATTTATGAGCACGATAAAGAGAAAAGACTAAGCTCGATAACTTATTCTCATGTATTTGCGAGCATGAGAAAGAACAAAGACTAAGCTTGGGATTGTTTTCATTTTTACGCAAGCTTTAAAACAAAACAAAACTATGCTTGGGATAGATTTTAATTTTTACACAAGCTTAAAAACTAAACAAAACTATGCTTGGACATGGTTTCATTTTTACACAAGCTTGAACCAGAGGAAACCATGCTTGAGGTAGGTGGTTTCATTTTTACACAAGATTGAACCATAGAAAACTATGCTTGTGACTTCCCAACGCATGGTTGGTACTTAGCCCCTAGCTTAAGAAGTTAGTGTCTCTAACTTTAGCATGAAGTCCAGAGGCTGTAAGCAATGTCCCCCAAGCTTCATTTCATCCAACTGCAAAGATGAATGAAATGAAGCTTCAAATACTAGATGTAGGACTTGACCCAAACGGAGAGGGGGAAGTTATTTCATTTTTTAATGAGCTTGACACATGAGAAGAACTATGCTCGTAACCTCTGTTTCATTTTTTAACGAGGTTTCCACAGAGACCAAAAAAATATCCTCATAAGTGGTTTCATTTTTTAACGAGCTTGAAATAAAAAAACCATGTTCAAAGACCTATGTTTCATTTTTTAATGAGGTTGCCTCAGAGACGCAAAAACTATCCTCAGAGATGGTTTCATTTTTTAACGAGATTGAAATTAGAAAATCATGATCAAAGACCTCTGTTTCATTTTTTAACGAGGTTTCCTCAGAGATGCAAAACTATCCTCGGAGATTTCTTGATCATGGATTCCAAGAGGACAATGCTCTGGAAGGAGATCATGTCAAGGGACAAAACTTGGTCATGGCTTCCAAGAGGTCTTCGTTGGAAGGCAGAAACACACTCTAGAAGGACACCATGTCGAGGGTTGCGACAGGAGTAAAGAGATCAGGCTCTAACAACCCTATCAAAGATATCACCATGTTAACTACTGGATTTAAGTCATCAGAAGTTGAAGCCATGGGCGACAACACCACATAATTGACCTATGGTGGGGGCGATACCGTCTGCATATAAGAACCATTCAGAGAGGCAATCCAAGTAGGGTCAATGAGTGAAATTTGATCAACAGTCACAACCTGTCCATCGTGAGGGAAAGATATCACACGAAAAATAGTAGACACAATAGCTTTCATGGCATATACATAATCTCGCCCAAGGATTAAAGCAAAATCCAAGGGCTCTTGGACTACCATGACGTCAATAAAGACAATTTTCCCTCCCAAAGTTACAGAAAACTTAGGAAGTGTCCCTAAAGGTTGACTAGTTCTTCTTTTAAAATCTTATAGATTATGCGTAACCAGTGAAAGTGGAGGACAACCCAAAGCTTGCCAAGCAAAAGAGGACAAAATACTAACGGATGCACCTTCATCTATCAGTATCTGAGGAATGTCTCAACCACAAACCTTTACTGTAATCTGGAAAGGAATGTGAGAGGGAAGACGAGGTCTATTTAGCACACTCCAATAAAAAAGGATGGCCTCATAAATTGGAGGTGGTTCCAGGGGAGGAGGAGGAATAGCCCCCGGCATGGTAGATTCTGTATCAATGAGAAAAACATGGGCAGTATCAGGTTTACTCTCTAGCGAGAGAGTAGGATAGACCGATGGAGAGATCAGATTGACCACTTGAGTTTCATTCTCCAAGGGGAGAATGGGTTTGATAGGTGGAAACGGATCGACCGCTTGGGTTTCACTCTCTAACGGGAGAGTGGGATCGATCGACGATGGGATCAGATCAACCACTTTTTTAACACTCTCTAAAGGGAGAGTGGGATCAACTGACGATGGGATCAGATCAACCACTTTGTTAACACTCTCTAAAGGGAGAGTGGGATCGACCGAGGATGGGATCGGATCGACCACTTTGTCAACTGGTTCAATTAAGGACGTGCCCAAATTGACCACTTGATCAACTAGACTGACCGATGGGGGAACGAGATTGATCATTCCATCAACTACATATGGGTTGAGAGAAATCTTGCGATAAGCAGTTGGAAGTTGAGGCTGTGAAATAGTCATGTCTTCCAGTAGTTTTGAGGCTTCTTCCATACGAGGGAAAAGATGAGTTAGATGACGCCCTTTGCATAACATACACAGGAACTTGAATCCACTTTTCTTCTTCCCAACCATATCATGAATGGTTGACGGGGGGTCGTCAACATGTTGTTCAGAGGATGATGACATGGACTGGAAAGGAGATGTAGACCATGCTTCTATAACCTTGGATAGACCAGGGAAATCCTTAAGAAGATGGCTACTCTTACAAAGCCTGCAAGGGTACTTGGGCTTACAGGTTGTTTGGGTGATCTTGGTATCATCAACACTCCCAGCACAAGTAACAGTAACTGGCTGTTTTCCAACATGTTTAGCAATGGTTGGAGGTTTTGACCCTTGTTTATCTTTCTTCTTCTTAACATTTCTTTTCTTCTTCTTCTTATTCACCGGGTTACTAGGTTCAAAACTTTCACTCAATAAAGAAGACGAAACAGAAGGAGACCTTGCAAGTGAAGAAGGTGAAGAAGACCTTATTGGTGAAGAAGGTGAAGGATCAACATGAGGTTGATGCTCCTGGGGGGAATTGCTTGCAACTGAAGCACTAACTGCATTCGGGATTACCTGAGTGGAAAAAAACCATACCGGTAATCCAATAGTGAGACCTGGAAGGCTCAAAGTAGCGATGTGAGGAGGACCAATGTTTCCATAAGAAGGAAAAACAAAAGGTTCCCCTGGAGAAGGGGTTCATTCATTGGTCATTTCGAGAACTGACACCATTAAATAAATATCCAATCTAGAGTCCTCTAGGGAAAACAAACAACAAACGCTAAAAATCTAGTAAGCAAGCAAGCAAACAAAACCTTCTCACAATGAACACACTAGTTGGTGATGAAATCCAACGTCGTAGGAAAATATTAAGAAGGGGATGAGATAGAGTGGGTGGAAAAGTTATGTTGACGACCTACTTAACGGACTTAGACCCTGGTGCAAGCTCCCACACATAATCATGGGTATACCCTCCAAAGAGCCCAAGTGAGTTTGGCCAACGTCGATTCCAGGTACCATGAAGACTTTCCCCTCCACAGTCACCTTGTGTAAAGACCCTAAAGATATAGGCCACTAAGGTTACCAATCACTACAGCGATGCCTGGGGAAATAGTCGACAGTTTGATCCAAGTGCAAGGGCAGGGTATCTAGCCCGAAATCAAATTGAAAGGCTTCCACTCATCATTGTGGGTATACCTCTCAAGTGACCCCCATAATACACGTAATCTCTACACCAAGACCAACAAAACAGGGTGAGTAACTCTGCCAGTGTTAATGCGACCTCATGATTGACCCTTGTGTTAGAAGGGATTCCCAGGACAAAATGTAATAAGTGGATTTAACCGCTCCCTAACTCAAGATTCTATGTTTGTTTGCAACTTTGGAAATTTATCTTTCACACCTATTCCAAATCCCTACAACTAATCCAGTGTAGCTTTTCTACCAGAAAAGATAAAAAAGTCTAATCAATTTTTATAAGCGCTTTATTTTATGGCTGTTGTTACTCAATAGGAAAATGGCGTGGAAAATAAGGTGTTTCGACCGACTCGAAAGTTATGCAAAGAGATGAAGATGCAATCTTTTCATTTCGATGAAAGCTATGCTACGAGAATGAGAAAACATTTATCATTCCCAGATGCACACTGTCCCAAAATCTTAAAACTCATCAATATCAAGATTTTTCAAGAAATAAGAAAAAGGTATTGTACACCAATGCACGATTCATGAAATTTTCGGAATTTAAGACCAAAAAATGCCAAGAATCATGCAATTTCGCTACTTCAAATACAAGGATACCCCCAATCTAATATAAAGAAAGAAATTAAATCTTTTTGTTTCAAAAATTTCACTAAAAGAAATAATGAACTTTGTTAAAAACAAAGAAACCCAAACTAAAAGTTTTCTTTTAAAGCAAACTATTCAGAAGAAATCTAATCTTTCCCTAAACAATTCTAAAGAAAACACATGCTTTGTAATTGAAATACACTCAAAGAAAGAGACTAATCCTTCAAAACCAAACAAAGCAAAGATGGCTAAAAGCAACTCAAATAATGTCAAGCAGACTGTAAACAAATCAATATAGGGTCCAAAAGCTCAATCCAGTTGATCAAAGAAAAATTGGGTCATCAAAAGATGACAAGACCCAATCCAAAAAAGTTTACAAACAAGTTTGCAGCCTAGCAGTAGAGTACAGTGCGAGAATTAGGTATTCTCGTAGGCTAGACACTGGTAGGGTGCGAGAAGTTTGCATTGGATCTAACAACAGGGTGCGGAAATCAATGGTTTTTGCAAGTTGTAGAGAGGTACAATGCAAGAATGTCTGTAATCAAAGAAAATTTTGAAAAAGGACAGGGAATCTAAGTGAACCTCTAGATCCAGAGAGTCTGGATGGATGTCCCACAGACTCAGAAACCAGAAAACAAGCAATTAAAGGAAGGGAAACTAGACTAACTAGGAAACAATCCGTTCCCCAGTATGGTCTCCATTTTGTTATAGGATAAATCGATAGGTGCGGACTCTAAATAATATCCCTAGATCCACCTAGATCTAGAACAAAACACACCAGAACATGACGCTTTCCTTAAGTTTTAAATATTGAATTTACTAACTAAAGAGGGATGAGTGACATACCATTTAAATGTCGCTTCCTCTCGCCATCACCATCCTAGCTCCATTCCAACACTCATACAATAATGAACCTGCAAAAGAACACAACCAACCAAAGTGATAGTAATAGCATAAACTCAATATAAACCTGTGTATGTGATCAAGGAATCATACAATAAAACACAACAAGTTTTATAGGAAAGAATCATATTACTGTATCATATTAAATGTGAAAGAGAGATTACAACCATGGCCTTGATGTCGTAAGATCCCTTCCAACTATACTTCGTTCTCCACACACCTCTTGCTCTAAGGATTCTGAGAGCAAAGATTTGGTAATATTCACAATCTATCTTGACAAAGGCAAAACTCAAAGACCCTCCACCCAAGCTAATAATTCCAAGACAAATCCAACTTATCCCTTCTTCATGAGAGCTCCTCTCTTTTTATAAGCTGAAGAGGATAAGGTGAGGAGGTTAGGATGATCCCACTAAATCATGAAAGCAAGTAAGATTCAAACCATTTGGATGCCACCTCACCATGGAAGTTTTTCCTTCTAGAAGATTCGAGAAAATGCTTGTTTTCCCACGTGTAAGTATTCTCGCACCCTGCCTATAGAGAAGATTGCGAACTCTTCGCGACCTAGATATGATGTAGCCTACAAGAATCAGGCATTCTCGCACCCTAGCTATAATGCAGCCTGCGAACTTCCTTTTTATAGGGTTTTTACAAAGGAAAATGCAACTTCTTTTCTCAGAAAAAATTCTTCTCCCTTCTCTCTTCAAGAACTCAGGCCACTGACCCCTCAGAAGGAAACAGATAGGTTTATATCATTAATGGTCATAGGGATGATGAAAATAATGTGTAACACTCACCAAGAGTCTCCCCCTCTTGACATATCACCAAGAGTATCTTGATCTTGGAATCTCACCAAGATCCTCAACTTGGCCTCTCACCAAGTGACTTCCACCTGAAGTGGATCCTAAACCTGATATTCTAGTATCCATAGCCAAGTGAGGCTCAAGCCTCTGTGGTTCCCTGATTCTCCTCCTCATCAATCTCTGATTCTTTGAAGCTCCTACACCAACCCTCTATCTTCGAAACTCTAAAACTAAAGTTATCTTGGGTGGACTAGTCACCCATGAATATGGTGTCCTGGAAAACTGAGTCTGATCTCCCTCTAAATCAACACTCTCAGTCAATATGTCCTCCTCAACTTTGTCTCCCCACCTTCCACTAGATGGTGTATCAACAAACAAATAACTAACGAATGCACACTCCCTCACAAATTGTGCGTTGAACTCCTCCACCTCGGCTATTGTTTCCATACCACCCTGTTGCCTCTTCTTCTTCCTCTTGGGACATTGTCCAACATAGTGACCCATATCACCACAAGCAAACAATTTCACTTTGGTTATGTCCTTCTTCTGCCCACTTCCACTCTCTGGTGGTTGGGTCCCTCCCTTGGGACCCTGTCATGCACCCTCTCTGATCTTATTCTTTCCCTTTATTCCAAGAAAAATATCCTCATACCCCTAAGGCATATGTTGTTGTCCTGAAGACCCAGAGCTACACCTCAACTCCTCATGTACAAAATCATCCCAAAGTATCTCCCAAGTAGGTATGACCTCCCAGGAAACGATGCCTCGTATAAATTAATCCCAAGGTTTGGAAAATTTGTTCAAATTTGTCCTCACCAAAAAGTCTAGATCCATAATCTCTCTTATCGTTGCTAGATCATCTTTGATCTGAGTGAATATACCTAAGTATGATGTGACTCTATCGAAATCAAGCATCTAAATCCACCTGAGCTTCTCCTATATAACCATCTTCCATTTCTGGTTGGGACTATGGTAAATATTGCAAAAGGATTCCCACATCTCAAATGCATAGTCATTACCAGTCAGATGGGGAATGATGCGGTCCCTCACCTCATTGCAAATAGTCCTCTTCACCTTGATGTTATTCTTCCTGAAATATGAATCCAACAATGGTGATGGAGCACGTGCAGGGGGAATCACCACGGGAGCTTGAACTATATCCCATCGTTCAAGGTCCTCCAAGACGAAAGTGATATTAGTATTCCAAGGGGACCAGTTGTTATCTATGTCTATCCTATCCTCTACCCGCAACTGGGACACCGACATGACTATCCACTAAAACTCACACTGAAGCTCACACCATTGTGAAAACTGCAAAAGAACTCAGCCTCACCACTTGACAAACACGAGGAAGTAAGGTTGTCCAAATATGTCCACAAAATAGTCCTCCAACTGTCCAACAAATCTTTTCACAACCTGTCCACTAACGTTTCCAACAAGCTGTCCAAAATCTACCAACAAGTTGTCACAAAAATGCCCACAAGATGCTCTAAAAATTAGCAAAACTTCACCACCAAGGGCTCTGATACTATGAAGAAAATTGAGGTCCTTTGAGGCTTCCAACTAAGGTATGTATTTGACCTTGAGATTGGCTCTAAGTTTCAATCTTCAAAACTATCCTTTGATGTTTAGGACACCAAACAATTTAGTAACTTTTTGCCCATAGTTTTTGTAGGTTAAGTGTTCTTTGAGGTGCCCTTGCAAGTGTTTTCGTAACCCAAATTTAGCACATGCAATATAACTCAAAAAAAGTAACACTTCCTCTAGATATTAACAACAAAATTAAGTTGATCTACACTATAAGCATGCATGAAATGAACACAGGTATATTTGGTCAACAAGACCCTCGGTAAAACCCCCCCGGGGAAAACTAGTTTGGAATGGAAGTATCTATAAGTAGTGTCTAAAGAATTAGATAGAACAAGAAATAAAATACAATGGAATCTATATACAAATAAACCTCCTCTAGAGACTTTCCAAAGGCACCAGGAAGAAATGCGCCCAAGACTAGTGAGCCTCTTCCTCTTGTTTCCAAATCCACTGAAGTGAAGCGCCCTTAACCCTGGATGCTCTGAAGAATAATCCCTTGAATGCAAATAGTCTCTTGTGTGCTACCTCCTCACTAAAACAAATAGATATGACTTCCTCAAACTGTATCTCCTCCCTGCTAGGTGTGCGCCCTCCTCCAAGAAAGTGTGTGTTATCGAAAAAATCTCTAAGTGCGGAAACAAACAGATCTCCCTAACTTCAACAAGTATCTATAACAAAACAAGACATAATATAAACTTCACCTTAGAATTCATTTTCATATAAACTAGTTCATAGAGGTACAAGTGACATACCTTTTAAATGACGCTCGATCCTCACTAGTATCATCCTTGTTGCTCCATCTTTGATTTTGTGGGATAGTGAACATGTTTAAGAAGCACAAACAAACAAAGAGAGAGAGAGAACAAAGATATATATATTCCGATGAATTCTATGTATATGATCAAGGAATTATACAATAAAAGCTAAGATACCTTTATAGGGAAGAATTATATTGTTGCATTATATTAAATGGAAAGTGGAGAATACAACCCAGGACTTGATGTTGCAAGGTCCCTTTCAATGGATCTTTTCTCCAACACACACACCTTGCTTCAATGCCTTTGATGAAGAAGATCCACAATCTGACTTAGAGAACTAAAGAAAAACCCTTAAGTATAATCTGTAGTAGAACTCTTCATACATATGCAATCCCTTGCAAACCTTAGCCTTTTCCATAAGATATACCTCTTTATATAGGGTGAAAGAGGGATGTATGAGGAGCTTAAGATGATCCTACTAAATCAGAGAAGCGAGTAAGATCCAAACCGATCGGAAGCCACCTCATCTTCTAGAAGATTCCCTTCTAGAACATTCGTGAATTTTGACTTTTCCTATCCCTTAAGCATCGTCGAACCCTATGCACAGACAGCCTGCGACAACATCACAATCTAACTTTGGTGTAGAGTGCGATGTTCAGGCATCGCCGCACCCCATGCATAGAGTAGGGTGCAACGACCTTCTTTGTCATAGTTTTTGAAGAGGAAAATAAAACCACTTTTCTCATGGAGAAATTCTCTTTTAATTTTTTCAAGGAACATGTAAGTGAGGTATGCACATGTCATCTTTTGATCACTGTGGTGACCAAAATAATGTGTAATGGTGTGATCACCACTAAATAATAGGGTCTCTAGTTGTCATAGCTCCTCAATGAATAGAAGCGCCCAATATTCCCTCTTCCAATGCCTCCAACCTCATGCTCATGATCCTCCTCAAGCTCTCCAAGTGAACATAAGAGTGAATGAGCCTCCTTAGGCCTCTTGCGCCCTATTTGAGAAAATCACAAGGAAACCTAAAAGTGAATGTCTAGGATCATCCCAAGTCGTTCCTAATTAATGGTTGAGATAATCCCACAATAATCTCAACTCAAACCCCACTTTGGGTTAAGTTCCCTTAGTTTACTTTATGTCCCTCAATTCACCCACAAAGTGAATTAATAGTCACTTTACGCTAAAATGACCAAATTTCACTTTTGACTTAAATATCCTAAGTCAAAGTGAAATAAGACATAAAGTACAAGGTAAAAAGGTACCAACATCTCCTTCTTGTGGTTAGGGGCTCAAAACCATAAGGGAACCACTTCCCGAGGTACACCAAAACTCAACACTCCCTCTTACCGAGGAAAGAGTTTCTCACCAATCAATCTCGTCCTAGTTATGGACTTCCTTGCCTTCTGGAGAGGCCTAGTTGAGTATGGATGTACCATTTGTCTCTGATCTACCCAACCTATTCTGACACTGATCTACTCAACCTGCCCTGACACTGATCTGCAGACCTTCCCTGATCTCTAGATGGAATTTCATCTCCACCTACCTACGATCACCTAGATCTTAGCATATCACCAAAGATATCTCCCTCAACATCTCACCAAAGGTCTCTAGGTCTTGGAATATAATCAAGATAATATCATTGGTATCTCACCAAGATCCTATACTCATGGAATGAAATATGAGTCACATCTCTTAGTATTTCACCAAGATTCTCTAGGTCTTTCCATCTCACCAAGATCCTCAAACTTGGTCTCTCACCAAGGATTTCTACCTCATGTCATCTCGCCAATGGTCACCACTCTTGGAATATTACCAAGAGTCTCTCTCTTGGCATCTAACCAATATTCTCCCCCTCTTGGAATCTCACCAAGAGTATCTCGATCTTGGATTCTCACCCTTATCCTCAACTTGGCCTCTCACCAAGTGACTTCCACCTGAAGTGGATCCTAAACATGATCTTCTAGTATCCATATCCAAGTGAGGCTCAAGCCTCTGTGGTTCCCTGCTTCTCCTACTCATCAATATCTAATGTTCTAAATCCCCTTCACCAACCCTCTGTCTTAGAAAATCTAAAAACTGAAGTTGTCCCGGGTGGACCAGTCACCCTTGAAGATGGTGTCTTAGAAAAATGAGTTTGAGCTCCCTCTAAATCAACACTATGAGTCAATAGGTCCTCCTCAACTCTGTCTCTTCACCTTCCACTATATGGTATATCAACAGACATATAACTAATGAATGCACACTCCCTCGCAAATTGTGCATTGAACTCCTCCTCCTCGGCTATCGCTTCCATACCACCCTGTTGCCTCTTCTTCTTCCTCTTGGGACATTGTCCAACATAGTGACCCATATCACCATAAGAAAAGCATATCACTTTGGTTATGTTCTTATTTTTCCCACTTCCACTCTTTGGTGGTTGGGTCCCTCCCTTGGGACCCTAACTTGCACCCTCTCTGATCTTATTCTTTCCCTTTATCCCAAGACCAATATCCTCATACCCCTCAGGTGCATGTTGTTGTCCTCAAACCCAAAGTTTCACCTCAAATCCTTATGTTTGAAATCATCCCAAAGTCTCTCCCAAGTAGGCATGACCTCCGAGGAAATGATGCCTCGTACAAATTAACCCCAAGGTTTGGAAACGTTGTTCAAAGTTTTCCTCACCAAAAATTCTAGATCCGCAATCTCTTCGACCGCTGCTAACTCATCTCTGATCTGAGTGAATCTTCCTAAGTATGATTTGATTGTATCGAAATCAAGCATCTAAATGGTCCTGAGCTTCTCCTGTAGAACCATCTTCTGGTTCTAGTTGGGACTCTGGTAAATCTTTCACAAGGATTCCCACATCTCAAATGCATAGTCATTACCAGTCAGATGGGGAATGATGTGGTCCCTCACCGCATCGCAAATAGTCATCTTAGCCTTGATGTTATTCTTCCTAAAATATGAATCGAACAATGGTGATGGAGCAAGTGCAGGAGGAATCACCACAGGAGCTTGAACTATATCCCATAGTTCAAGGTCCTCCAAGACAAAAGTGATCTTGGTATTCCAAGGGGACCATTTGTTAGCTATGTCTAGCCTATCCTCTACCCGCATCTAGGACATCGATATGGCTATCCACTAAAACTCACACTGAAGCTCACACTGACGCTGACACTAATGCGAAAAATGCAAAAGAACTCAGCCTCACCACTTGACACACGAGAGGAAGTAAGGTTGTCCAAACATGTCCACAAAACATTCCTCCAACTGTACAACAAATATTCTCACAACATGTCCACTAACTCTGCCAACAAGTTGTCCAAAATCTACCAACAAGTTGTCACAAAACTACCCACAAGGTGCTCTAAAAATCAACAAAACTTCACCACCAAGGGATCTGATACCATGAAGAAAATTGAGGTCCTATGAGGCTTCCAACTAAGGTTTGTCTTTGACCTTGATATTGGCTCTAAGTTTCATTCTTCAAAACTGTCCTTTGTTTTTTTAAGACAACAAACAGTTTAGTAACTTTTTTCCCATAGTTTTTGTAGGTTAAGCGTTCTTTGAGGTGCCCTTGCAAGTTTTTTCGTAACCCAAAGTTAGCACATGAAATATAATTCAAAACAAGTAACACTTCCTCTATATATTAACAAAAAAATTAAGTTGATCTACACTCTAAGTATGCATGAAATGAACACAAGTATTTTTGGTCAATAAGACCCTGGATAAAAACCCCCCAAGGAAAACTAGTTTGGGATGAAAGTATATATATGTGGTGTCTAAATCATGAGATACAACAATAAATACAATAAAATGGAACCTGTATACAAATAAATCTCCTCTAGATACTTTCCAAAGGGACCAAGAAGAAATGTGCCCAAGACTAGTGTGCCTCTTCCTCTTGTTTCCAAATCCACTGAAGTGAAGTGCCCTTGACCCTGTATGCTCTGAAGAAGAATCCCTTGCATTAAAAAATTCTCTTGTGTGCTACCTCTCCACTTAAACAAACAGATTTGACTTCCTCAAATTGTAGCTCCTCCTTGTTGGGTGTACGCCCTCCTCCTATGGTGTGCCCTCCTCCAAGCAAGTGTGATCACCACTAAATAATAGGGTCTCTAGTTTTCATATCTCCTCCATGAATAGAAGTGCCCAAGATTCCCTCTTCCAATGCCTTCAACCTCATGCTCATGCTCCTCCTCAAGCTCTCCAAGTGAACATAAGAGTGAATGAGCCTCCTTAGGCCTCCTGCGCCCTCTTTAAGCAAATCATAAGCAAATCTAAAAGTGAATGGCTAGGATCATCCCAAGCCATTCCTAATCAATGGTTGAGATCATCCCACAATAATCTCAACTCAAAACCCACTTTGGGTTGAGATCATCCCACATGATGGAGCTAACGGGGTCGCTCTCCACATTGGAAAAAAATTTAGCTTTTGTCCCTTAACATGTTATGTACTTTTTGTGTATCCTTAAATAAGTTCTTTCCACTCTCACCTTACGTCCACACTAGTTAGTTCTTATAGTAGTAGTGTAGTATTCTTATTGTAGAGTTTTTCTTTAATTCTTGTTAATAATCTACTTTAGTGATTATATATAAGACCTTCATTGATTAACATTAAGGACTTTCATAGTGATTTTAGATAATGAGTTTATTTATGGAATGAGATAATTAAAATATAATATTGATCTTAGATAAATGATTGTACCCGGTGATTTAAAATTTAAAATAATAGAAAAAGAAGGAACTCAACGAGTCATATTAATAATGATACTAAATATAATTAAGATTAATGTGCAATATGTGAAACTCTAAAGTAAGGTAGATAAAATGATTTACCCTTGCATTACTAGAATGTAATCCTTGGAATCAGTGTCCGACCCCTACGATGTTGTTATTGATGCATTGTAATAAGCATATAATCGAAAAATTGACAATATTAAAATAAATGCTCAATTTGTGCATTTGTAAGTAAAGAAGATAATTTCCTTACCTCTTCACACTTGCGTCAATAGATAATTCCCTTGAATTTTTTTTACACCTTCAAAGGGTTTCTTGTTAAAGATAAATTTTATAATTATGCAATCAATGTTTAATTTAAGTAATGATTATGTTTATTATTGAAGAGAATGTTTTCTTTTAAATTGTAAGTTATCTTACGAATGTTTAACTGATTATAAATTATCTATTGTATTTTCTTACTGAGTTATGACCCGTTTAACTTGAAAAAAAATTATTCTACCCTACGATTATCAGTATTTAATGATTATTTTTATTTTTTCTTACTATATTGAATGCATAAAGAAGATTGTTACATATGTTGATACTGAGAGGGGGGTGAATCAGTATCAAGTACAATTTAAAACCTTTTTCAACTTATACTTAAACTATTCAACTATATCCAATGAGAAACGAACAATAGTATAAGAGTTACACCAATACACCACAATACACCATGCATAATATATGATAAATAAACAATAGTTATTGTTCAAGGGAAGTAATGACTTCCAAAGGTAGCTACAGCGTCCAAATATAAAGGGACGGATAAACCTCCAAGAGGAATATATAGTTATCCAATATCAAGAGAGGATTTAACTCTCCATCCTTGCCCCTTCCTTCCACCCAAAAACAAGTTATAGAGAGAATGGTAGACTTTGTTCAATTCTGGTTTATTCAGGAGACCGAACTTGTACAGAATGCCCCATGCTCAATATTTAACATCTGATTCTGAAACTCGCACATAAGAAACTATAGTACGTATTATTTCCAATGCAATTTGTCCCACTTCATTTGGATTGTCTATGAAGAGGTTATGACTGTTTTACTCGGAACACCTGTTTATTGACTAGCTTCAGTACTGGTCAAAAACCCTATATTCCATAGAGTGTATCTCCATAATTATAGCGAATCAAGAGCTGAAACTTTTACCGCAAGTACCTTGATATCTCTTATCAATACCATAGCAATTTAACCATCTGAATCATTCTAGAAAAACAATTATAGCGAAAATGGTAAGATGGCCTGAAAATAACATACCTTAGAACACATCACCAAAAGACTTCATCCTCCCTTGAAATCCGGCTTTTTTACTTTTGATTTCCTCTGAAATTCGACTTGTGTATCAAATGAATGTATAATGATATTTATGTATACCATTTATGTCACCTCCTTTTAACATTAGGGCCGTCTTGACACTTTCTTATTTTGTAATTATGTTTTTTAAGTACCTTCATGGCCTACATGTTATTCCTTCTTCAATTCACTTTGTCATCTTAAAAAATTCATTTCTCCTCAACCATGAGGATCCACGTAATGTGCCACATACCACCAAAAACAACATAATGTATAATATCTATCCATGGGTGTTTTATCTTCATGTGCATTTTCCTTCATGTCCAAATACCTTCATCAATATTTCGGTCCAAAACCCATGACTAGGGTTGACATCAATGACAACAACCAATCTTCCAACAACATATGGTGTCAAAATAGGGTTCTACTCTATGATATTGAACTCGTTATGACTTCCAATGCAAATTTTGATTAAAGATGTAATTACTAATATCAATTGAAATTGTTTAATGTAGGTATCATGTTTAGAGGACGGAGAATGAGTAGACAATGAAATGCGGGACGAAGAGGTATGTCTCCTCCAAGTACACCCACACCCGAGGGATCTGCTTCACAAGGAGAAGAGCATATTTTTGAGTAGGAGCATGTTGCAGTGGACGATGTCATGGGTATGATGAGGTATTTTCAAATGATATCATAGGAACTGATAAATATCCTTGATCAAGATAAGGTCAGAGGATCTGCACCCAATGAGGGATCGCAGTGCCCTCTTGTGGTTAGTGGTAGTATTCATAGAGAACTCGAGAAGGTAAAATTTCCTGATTTATGGGGTTCCACAAGCGGTTTAGTCATTGAAGCTTGGTTGGAGAATATGGAAATGGGTTATGCATTGTACGATTATACACCCAACATGAAGGTTCGTATGGAGGTATTTCAGTTGAAAGAGAGTGCACTTCTTTGGTGGAAGACACTCTTACCACAATTGAATATGGTCGTTGAAGACATGTCTTGGGAATTGTTCGAGGAGCGATTATCAGAGAGGTCCTATATGATGAGTTCATTGAGCACCAACTTAATGAATTCAACACTTTACGATATGTTAGTTGTACAATACCTGAGTATGATGCTAGATTTATGGAGTTTCTCATATATGTTACGCACCTAAACACTGAAAAGTTAAAGGTGAATAAGTTTGTGTTTGGTCTCAGCTACAACATTTGTGCTAAGGTGAGAATATTGATGCCTCAGACTTTGCATGATGTAGTGCATCAAGATTTTATCACCGAGGAGGAATTGAACAGTGGAGGTTAGGGTAGGAATCCTTTGAGGAAGACTGGACAGATGCCACATAGAGCATCGCAGCAGCGAACACCCGCTAACCAAAATTTTCGGCATCATGATACACTCAGAGGACATATATTTTCTACACCACGTAGACCAAATACCAGTCAAAGGACTTTGTATAGAGCACCACCATAGTAGAAACCATGTCGTCCTCAGCAACAACAACAATATAGATCTGTTCTGCAAAACATATTGGGGCCTCAAAACCCCAGACCAGCAGATTCTTCCTCTGGAACTAGGAGCATCTTCCCTAGGAATGGATGTTGGACTTGTGGAGAACCCCACTATCAGAGATATTTCCTTATTGAAAAAGAGAGAACTTCTGGATCAACATGAAAAATGACAGTAGGATATCTAGGCAAGGCCCATAGGATTCATGCAGTAGTGAATAACCGCCAGGCCAAGAATCAATCTACAGTGCTCGAGACGTCAGGTATGATATCAGATCAATAGTTTAGTATTTTGATAGATCTAGGAGCTACTGAGAGTTTCATTTCTAGTGATTCTCTTAAAATAATTAAGGTGAAGGAACTCTAACAAGATGAGTTCAGATATGTAGAATTGGCATCTGGAGCCAAACAAAATGTTGGAGGAAAGGTTAATGATTGTAAAAATAATTTGGGTGAATTTGTCGCTATTGTAACCCTTTTTGTCACAACCTTGGGATCTTATGACGTTGTGAATGGAATGGATTGCTTAGAATCACATGACGCGATACTTAACTGTAAGACGAAAATATTAAGCTTAGTTGATGATTTGGGACAAAATAGAGTAATTGTAGGGAAAAACCAAGGAGTTTCGCTAAGATTTATTACTTCCCTACAATTAAAGAAAAATATGCATAAAGGATGTAAATTGTATGCCATTTTATCCCTTAATGAAAAAGGTGAGACGAAAGTATTGGAATACTTTCCGGTAGTATCATAATTTGTTGATGTTTTTCCTAAGGAACTACCAGGTTTACCGCCGAAAAAAAATGGAATTTACTATAGATTTAAAACCTGGAACCGAACCAATTGCTAGAACGCCTTATCATATGTCGACACCTGATTTGTAAGAGTTAAATATTCAATTGAAAGATTTATTATATTTGGGACTTATACGTCCAAGTGTATCACCGTGGGGTGCACTAGTAATTTTTGTGAGAAAGAAGGATGGATCATGGAGGCTTTGCATTGACTATTGTCAATTAAACAAAGCCACGATCAAGAATCGATACCCGTTACCGAGGATTGACGACTTATTTGATAAAATGAAAGGGGTGAAAGTATTTTCAAAGATTTATTTGAGATCAAGCTATTACCAATCGCGAATCAAAGAAGCAGATATTCCTAAAACAGTGTTCAAGACAAGATTTCGACATTACGAATTTATTGTATTACCGTTTGGTTTGACAAATGCCCCTGGTGTATTCATGAGTTTAATAAATGGGGTATTTCGCGAATACTTGGACAAGTTCATAAAGGTATTTATTGAAGACATGTTAATTTACTCTCGAACAAAAGGGGAGCACGATGAACATCTGAGATTAGTTTTGCAGTGTTTAAGAGAAAACAAGTTGTTTGGAAAGTTCTCAAAATATTATTTTTATCGATGAAGATTCACTATTTGGGACAGATTATCTTTGGAGAAGGTATTGTTGTGGATCTGGCGAAGGTAGAGGCTATTATGGAATGGCCAACACTAACGAACGTGCAATAAGTACGTAGTTTTATGGGATTAGCAGGTTACTATCGATGTTTCATCGAGGGTTTTTCAAAAATAGAAAATACAATTACGGAGTTGCAAAAGAAGAATAAGAAATTTGTATGGTCAGATAAATGCATTGAAGAATTTCAAAAGCTTAAGGAATTATTAACAACAACATTAATATTGAAAGTTCCATATATGGAAAATGAATTATTAGTATGCACAGACTCATCCAAGGAAGGACTAGGTGGAGTACTAATGCAAGAAGGACGAGTTATCGCATATATTTCTACGAAACTAAGGCATGAAGAGAATTAAACAACACACGATTTGAAATTATTAGCGATTGTTTATTCCTTACAATTTTGGAGACAATACCTTATTGGAGGAAAATTCGAGTTTAAAACTGATCATTTTGGATTGCAACACATTTTTACTCAGAGTGACTTGAACGCGCGACAAAGATGTTGGTCATAACTTTTAAGTGAGTATGATTTTGATATCACATACATTAAAGGAATAGTTAACAAAGTATAAGATGTGTTGATTCAGATACCACACATTTTCTCAGTGATACCCCTAAAGACGAATCTTCGAGAAACGATTTTAGCATTACAAATTGATGATGATTGGTAAAAGGAAGTAAAAGAAAATATCAGACAAGATACCATGATGCTACCTAGATATGAGCATTATAATTTGGACAGTGACGAATGACTAAGATATAATGGAAGAATTTATGTACCACCAAATGAAGAAATGAGAAATTTAATTGTGAACGAAGCTCATCGAGTAGTGTATATGGCTCATCCTGGAGTCGCGAAGATGAAGGTAGATCTTAAACCACTATTATTTTGGAAGGGGATGAAAAATGATATAGTTAACTATGTGATGAGATGTCTTGAATGTTAGCAGGTGAAGGCTAAACATAGACACCCAACGATATTACAACCACATACGATTCCTGAATCGAAATGGGAAGTAATTTCGATGGATTTTATTGTTGGATTGCCAGTAATGGAAATGATACATTGTTATATCTTTTTAGTTGTCAACACGTTGACGAAGAGTGTGCATTTTATTCCAGTTTGTATGACATATCAAGCACCAGACATAGCTGGATTTTTGTTAATGAAGTTGTGAGATTGCATGGTGTACTAAGAAAGATAATATCTAATCGAGGATCGGTATTCACTAGACATTTTTGGGCTAGTTTCCAAGAGGATTTGGGAACACAATTCAATTTTAGTACATCATATCACCCTGAAACCGATGGACAAATAGAAAGAACGAATCAAATTCTAGAAGATATGCTTCAAATGTATGTAATGGATCAAGAGAAACAGTGGGAAGAATTTTTACCATTGGTAGAATTTGCGTATAATAACAGTGACCAGAGTTCGATAAAGATGGCACCTTTTGAGTTCCTCTACAGATGACTATGTCAGACACCTTTGAGATGGGATCAACAAGAAGATAGGGTCCTGGTAGGACCAGAAGTGATCTAGTAAATGGAAGAGCATATGCGAACTATAAGGAAAAGGATTAAGGAAGCACAAGACTGATAAAAGAGTAATGCGGATGTGCATTGCATTGATCGTAGTTATGAGATTGGTGATAAAGTGTTTTTGTGGGTGAAGCCACATAAGAGTTCAATTAAGTTTGGAAAGGGTGATAAAATCTCTCCAAGGTTTGTGGGACCTTTCGAGGTTGTATAAAAGAAAGGACCTGTGGCTTACTGACTAGCCTTACCTAATTCTTTGAGGCATATGCACAATGTGTTTCATGTTTCAGTTTTACGTCATTATATTTCACATCCATAACATGTTATTGATTTGAGTTCATTGAAGGTACCAGATGAGGGTTCTCTCATAGCAGAGCCAATCCGCATACTAGACCATTGCACTCAACAACTATGACGTTGATTGGTCGATCAGGTCAAGGTCTAGTGGAATAGTTATAGTCCACATTCTGCCACTTAGGAGAATGCACATGAGATGCATCAATAGTGTCCATATTTATTTTTAGAGCTTGATATATAGATTAGTAATAGCTATATTATTGTTTTCTTGTTAGACTGTACAAACTTCGGGATGAAGTTTAAAACAAGAAGGGGTGTATGTAACACCCAGTTTCCATCGACAACATTTTCATAACATTGACTATTCTTTGAGGACACTTGTCTGCAAGTAATCTGGTTAAACATGGTACATCATAATTATCTGATTTGGTTTATGAGTTTATAATATGATTGAGTATCGAAATTTGATATGTTATTAATATTGATGTATAGCATTGACACGTATTATGATAAGGTTTCTTGAGTGTGCAGGAAATGTGACATGAGGTGGATGTTGATGGCATCAACAGACTTCCTTGGACTCTAGATTGAGAGAGGGAGTAGACTATTGACTTTGATTATGAGTACTTGTTTTTATTATGCATTTATTATGATGATTTTAGTTATGGATTTCATGTATAAGAGTTATTAATATTATCTTTGTTAGTGGATGCAAACATGGTGATGCTTGTTAATCCGACTCACATATGGAGTAAAGGGGTCATACAAAAATATCATATGGATGAGGGATAGGTGTGGAATCATCCCTATCACATCCTACTGGCACTCCCACCATGACCTGAATTGAAGGCTAACAACTACCTTGTTCTTGAGAGGTTCATGATGTCATGAGGGAAGAATGAGACATTCGCTCACGAGGATTTCTATAAGGAAGAATCATTATTCCTCAGTAAGCCCTTAGTCTCACACAAGGTCGACAAATGGAGTATTGACTCCAAGCATCATACAACTTCCAAAATTAGTCTAATGGCAAGTGGAACCCTTGGAGCACATAGCTGCATATTGAAGGGCACGTCGCATGAATAAATTAATGAGTTAATAAAAATCTCGAAGACCTTAGAGAATAAAATGAATACTTGGATTTTGATAGAAAGGAGAATGTAATTTTATATCAATTAATAAACATGAAACACAATAAAATATGAGTCTAATTGGTATGCCTAGATGAATTTTATAGAAAGGAGTTTAAGGGAAATTAGACTAATTAAAATATAGAAAAGGGAGAATAAAATTTAAGACATGTGCACAATGTGTGCATGAAATTAATAAAAATATTTTGAATAAAAAGAAATTATTTCATAAGAGAATGGGTTGTCAACATAGAGTTAGAATCCTAAGTTAATCTAGATTCTAAATCCTAACTAAGAGAATATTCCTAATAAAACTCCAACTATAAATTAGTTGGGAGACACAATAAAGGAGAGACTGGGGAACTAAGAGACAACTAGGAGAAAATCTAGGAACTAATTGTGGATGTGAGGGAAAATGCATAATTTATTAAATTAAAATAAATTAAAAACATGTGCAACTGGAGGAAAGTGTGACATGTGTTGAGGGTGAATAATCTCAAATTTTAATTATTAAAAATTATTTAATTATGCATGAATTGACAAGTGTCAAGACATTTTTCTTATAAAAAGAAGGAAGAGAAAGGAGAAAAACACCCTATTGTTGGAGGACTGAAATGTTGTCAAAATGGTTTTATGACTAAGTTTACTTGTGTGATTTTGGCTACAAGCTTTGTGCAAGAGGTGGAAGCCTCTCCTTGCGAGGGAAATCTTGAGCTATGAATCTGGTTTTCTATGTGTGACATCTTTGTGGCGGGAAGGGCTAAGGGGGAAGAAGAGTACCCCTAGCATTGGCTAGGACGTACCAGTGAAGTCATTTCATTAGTAAGCGAAAGCAAGGTGCATTGCACAAGACTCCAAGTTGAAGATCAACCTCATACACCATCAATTTTCTGGTTACGATATTTAATATTTAGTTAAAATCTCTTTTTAGAAAGAATTTCTCATTTATACAATGCATAGTTTTTGAAGGTGTATATAATTGATGTTGTATGTAATGTGTTTGAAAGATTGTTCTTAGATGCATGAAATAATAATCCAATATTTTTACATATATTTTTACCAAGAATTGGAATATATTTATATGTATATCTATTGACAAATTCAATTGAATCCAATATGTTAAGATGTGGAATGAATATGCAAGAATTTATTTTATACAAAAATAAATTATTCTTTATATACCTTGATATATTTGGTTTGAATGTGTTAATTTTTCCTGTGAAGTGATGTTATAGTATTTACACTGCTAATTATAATATTGTTTCCTACCGTCTTCTATGAAAACAATTTTTTTTCAAGTCACTCGATACACATCTCTTGGGCTATTTCATTGGGTTAGTACAGTTATTGGAGCTCTGAATGTGAGCATTCTTCTACGAGTTAATCCCACAATTCTATTTTTTGTTTTTTGTTTTTCTCCACTTCTGTAATTTATTATGATATTAGAGCCAAGACCATAATACTCTTCATAGAGGTGTAGAGTAGATCGAATCCGTGATAAAGAGCAGATTGATTCGAACTGTGGTATCGATGGCACATCACATCATTTTAGATTTGGCATCATTGCAGGGTTCGAAGGAGGAGTAGTGCATTGGTCTTCGTGCTCGCTACCTCTGATAAATGGTAAGGCATTACATGTGGTTACTGTTGAATTATGTTATGGCATAAGTTAGAAATGTGATATGGCTGCGTTGTTGGTTTAAATTAATGGGTGATGGTTTCGATACATGGTTGATTAATTGTGTCAATGGAAATCTCCTTGGCATGTACTAGGGAATTAATGCATTGTGAATGGAGGCGACGTGCATTTACTGCACGTTACCTTTTATCCTTCGTTGGCCGCCACCCTAATCGGGCTATTGTTCAATTTCGTTATTGGGGTTATGCTTCGACTTCCTAACAGAGAAGAACCGCTAGGCCAACTTGTGTTTTAAGGTGTTTTCTTAACAGGTATTTCTTTTTTTGGCCATTCATGAGCTTGCTCTGGTTGTGAAATTATTAATGGCTCAGGTATATTAGTTTGTGTTTCCTTAAGCATTTCAACTGTGTAAATTTGTGTTCTTGAAATGAAGCATTGATGGTTCTTTTTGCAATAGTCTTGAATTCATTGAAGTTGTTGATCATCCGAGGTATCCTGGCTGGTTTAGTTTGAGGGTTTTTGTTTGGTATTGGGTCAGTTGGTTGTCCTCACGCATTCACATCACTTGTCCAGTCCCTAGATTTTATGGGTTTGATTTTTGGAGACACTTTGCATCACTGTGTTTTGTTCAATGGAGCATTAGTTTTTTCCACCACTAAGGGCTCATGCAGTGGGTTATTTTGTTAAGTTCAAGGCCCTGTATCCACTTCAGCATTGTGGTTGTTGACTGGACAACCACAAGGGTTATACCTTGCGTGTGTTAAGAATCGTTATTGGTCGAGTTCGAGTCTTTCTCCTCTGTTATAGCCCCTTGTCATAGATTTGTTACCTGTCCATGAATGAGTTGTGATTCTTCCTATATGTGCACCGTTGGCCTTGGATTTTTCACCATTATGAGGAGTTGGTTCGATTTTCCCTGTGTTGTCTACAGAGAAAACCCTTAACCCTCCAAGATGGAGTTTATAGAGAAGGTTGTAGAGCCTGTCAAGTTTACTATGGGTTATTGTGGATTGAATGTATTGTCGATTAATTTGAATACACACTCGCCCATTTGGTCATATTACAGTCGTGTTGGTTTAGCATCTAGTTACTTCCACTGTTATAACAATGGTAAACCATGCACTGTTAAGTGCATAATTCAATATACACAGTCGCTCTCCTTATGGTTAGTAACTCAGTACTGTTCATTGCGAGGGTCGCTTCCCCGATCTGAATTGATGCGTGATATGCGTGGTTGTCATAGCTTGCTAGGTCAATTGATTTTTACAACAGTGGTGAATTGGTTGGTTGATACACAGTCACTGGTATTTTTGCACTAAGGATTATTTGGATGTTTAGCTGGTATTGGTTACAAATGATTGATGTTTCTCATGCATACCGCGTTGTGTGTGTGGTGTTCTACACAATGAAATAATTGTCATTGTAACTGTTGTTTTCTTCTTGGGCCGAATGGTTATTGCAACCAGGAAGACTGTATGAACTACATCCATTGCATGCTTATAATTGTTTGATTCTATAATTCAAGTTGTACACAGCATAGTTGATGACAGTTTGATTAAATCAAAGCAATATTGTATTAGATTGTTGGCTTAGAATGATTGGTTGAGTTATTACTGTGACTGTGTGTTTGGTTTTGTTAAATAGAGATGTTGTATCGTAGTGTTTTGGTGGTTGCGGACTGTGTATAACATGGATAGCTTGGTTTTCACACTTAGGGATACCCACAGAGTTTTTTTTGTTGCAACCCGATCATTTTTTGGGACAGGCATGTTGTTGATACCACGTCATGTTGAATGAATGGCCCAGCTTTTTAGAGTCACGTGGAATTGGGCTTATACAGTGACATAATTACACTCGCATGATTGAATTATTCTGTGCATAGCTTGTGTTGGAATGGTGGTTGTTATCTGTCTGTTTAAATTGGGTTTTGAAATTTTATCTGGATTATTGGGTTGAATGCCCCTATATATGTTTAACGAATATCATTTCATTTAAATGACAGGCCCGATTGCAGTGATAGTGTGAATTCATTGTTAATTTTGGAAACATGACTTTGAGTATATTTGTTGATTGAAGTAATGTATGGGTAGTGGTCGATTTTGATGGTTAACAGAGTGGAATGCATACTATCTTGTGATGGCACTATATTGGATATTTGATTATGGACACTGAGCTAGTTAAATACACGGTAATTTTCATTTGGTCACAATGATTGTTGGTTGGTGCATCTCTTTTCGCGGAATGTTTTATGGATCACTTAATTAATTTCATAAACAGTAATCGGCCTTCTTCCCTTACATTGTTTCATTTTACACTAACTACAAATCCCATCACCTCCCCATATTCATTTTTTCACTCCCTGTTCTAAGATTGATTACAGTCAATAGAATTTCGTTGTTAAGGCAGTTGAAAGTGGCAGTGTCTTGTGTGGAATACAATGATGTTTTATTGGTTTCTTTTGCAGTTGATTGTTGTTTTCATTGAGCAGTAACCATGTTTCTTTCCCCCTCATTATATCATGTTTCTCTCAATACAAACCCCTCGCATATCCCAGAACCCTTTTCATCCCTTGCTCATTGATAGACAATAAAACAATTTGTATGGATTGGATTGCATGAGTCTAATACATCGTTGAGCCAAATCTATTTCATATTTTTTAGAGTTGTCGTGTATGGTTATTTAAAATACTATTTTCTAATCAATCATGCATGCAGGAATGATTTTTTGAGTCAAGGTAGCCATGGCCGAGAAAACAAAGGTAGAGGTAATTGGAACCGAGGCCCAAGAAGGCCCAGGTTATCCATACATTTTGATGTTAATTCACAAGATCTTGTCCAATTGTTTCATGCCGAATTTTTCAATTGGATTGGTCAGGAGTAGTCCAACCTAGGCATGAAAGGCCTCCTTTCCAAGTCCCACAAGCCCCTGGTATCCACGTACCTCCTTATGTCTCATTGCAACCCAAGGTTCCTGGAAATGATGGATGGAAGGAGATTGTCGACCCGACGGTCTCCCAACATCGTGGTTGGCCCAACTTGTCCTTGCCTTCTCCTCTGCTTATTAATCCCATTGTCCAAACTGCCCCTGACCACTCGCCAGTGCAATCCTCCCATGCTAGCAAGAGATTGAAAACTAAGGCTCACCATGCCCTTGATAAACGAAAATCCATCGTTGCCCCTTCCTCATCCTCCAATGGCTCTGACAAATCCGTGTCTTCTCGGATGCATTTGAGGGACGATTGTTCCCATGTGATCAGTGAAATTAGGCTTAAAGGCTCTGCACAGGCAAAGGCAAATTCAGGAAAATCAAGAGGGCATTGTTAGCACTCTGTAAATTTCCAAGAGGTTGACACAGAAGAAATCCACAAAATGTAACTTTATCCAACCTCTTTTGAAGTTGGGATCTATCCCTTCCAACTTCAGAGAGGGATCTCTCTATGTGATTTAGCTATGTTTCAAATTTTGAATATTAGGCTAGGTAAATAAATAGGTCGGTTTTGCTATTATAATGTTTGTCGAATTGGTTGAGACAATCTACACATCCATTAGGCTATGGGGTCTGTGTTTTATATAAAATATGAAATCCGAACCAGAAACGCAAAGGAAAGATTTCATAGGGCGAGATAATATAATCACTAGATTCTTTAGTAGCTAAAATGATGAACCGCAGAAAAGATGAGAAAGATAATTTCAACAAAGAAGCAATTAAGAATTTCTTTACTAAAAACACCAGAAGATAAAACACTAAAATATTTCGAGTCAGAAACAGGGTATACGAGATAAATCCTGCAACTTTCGATACTCTTAAAGATTAGATTCAGAAAACAGTATGATAACAAAGAGAGAATAACATTCAACTTAGAGAGAAAAACATCACCAGTGAATACACGCAAGAATCCTATAAAAGTGCCTCATTTTTATTAATGGAAGATCTCTTCAAAAATGTTATAGTCTGATAGCATCAGGGTGTGAAGATCAACAACAACCCCCAATACTTCGAAAGATGAAGTATTTATAACTCAAATTACAAAAGTTCCTATCATTAATGACCAGGATGTGCTAAATTTATTTTTAGCCTAACTAATTTAACAAATTTCCTAAATCTAGGAACTGCTTGATGATGTGGTGTAACTGCATGCTAATTTCCGGGTGGCCCGTTGATGAAGCCTCTGCACGACCTCATCTGACTGGACAAATGACTGGACTGGGACAACTCATCTGCTAATCGATCAGATCACAGATTTCCTCCCATCTGAGATGACTGGGCACGTTGACTTTGAGAAGTCTTTGATACACTTCGTCCATTTCTGTGTACTTGGCGAATGTAGGCTTGGTGAGGAAGATGTATCAGATCTCGTGTTGGATGTTGATGTCCCACTGAAGGGCATCTAGAAATGTTTTGCCAGTGATGCTCCCTTGAATCCTTGCAAACTTTGAACTGTCCTTAGACACATCATCCAATCTCTTCTTATAATCTGAGAGTCTCATCAATTAATCATTGATTACCTTCAAACCAGGAAGACCTTTCTTCTGGAGAGCCTCAATATTACTGAAGAATCTTTGTACCCCTAGGTCCATTGCCTGAACCTTTTCTTCTAGCTGAAGCATCAATCCCCTCTTGGTCAAAACTCTTTTGACCTCAAGGATGGTCTATGTTCTGTCTTCAATCTTCAGCTTATCTAGTTCTTCCCTGGTCTTAGAATTGAGAAACTTGATGATCTCGTTCGCCTGTGTAGGCATGTCTCCCAATTCTACTATGTGTTGTTGGGAAATTATACCCTACGGACTAACCATCTAGGGATTAAACTTGCATGCATATCATGACCCTTAAGAAATTACTTTTAACCTTCTACCCCAAACCTAAAACCCTTTTTCACATGCAAACAAGGATAGAACCAAACTAACCTTTTTATCGACGGTTGGTGTAGATCCTCCGTTGTGCTTTATCTCCTTGCTTCTGTTGCTCCTTCCAAAGACGATCTTGCAATCAAGACAAAAACACTACGCATGCATGCTATTGTTCTACAAGAGGGTTAGAGATTAAGCATAAATCAAATAAAAAATATAAGACTCGTGCATTGGGACAGGAAAAGTACTCTTTATTAATCTCAAGATGAATCAACTTACAATGATAATAGAGATCGGCCACCGTTCCTCGATCTTGATCCTGGGCTCCTCCTCTTCTTTGTCCTCCTCCAAATAGTACCCCTACCCCTTCTTTTATAGGCTAGAAGGAGCTAGGGTTTTGGATGAACTCTCGATCATGCATGGTCGGGAGTTCCAGTTAACTGACCCAAAGCTTTTTGTCCCGTCGAAAACTTTCCATTTTTTGTGATTCTGAAGGAAAACGCGGGCTATAGTGGGCCTGCTAGATTTTTCCCGTGGGCTGTAGTGGGCCTGCTAGAGTTTTCTTGTGGCCTGTAGTGGGCCTCCTAGAGTTTGCTTTTTAAAAATGGAGTTTTTAGAAGAGTTGTTTAGTAGTTTTTTGGCAAAGAAGGGATATGAGTTTCCCTGATGCCAGGTAAGCATGTGTGGTGCAATTTAGGGTTATAACAGATGCCCCCTAATGTGTGAGGTTAGAAGAGCATCTAATGGCCGAAATACATTACCAATATTTTACCAATCTGTATTGATATGTTGAATGAGTGAGCCCAAGAATCAGGAATCAGGAGGTGTCGTCTGCAAAATAACAAATGTCTCACCAAGGCGGGCATACCCATGCTCAGGATAAAATAGAACGCATGGATACCAATCAAATACATTGTAGATCCATGTCATATAACTATATAAAGTGTAGCCGTGAACAGTACACAGCGGATCTACATCTCGAAATCAAAAAGATATACATGCAAAGTATCCATCTTCGTAGAAGTTGATAAGGTCTGATGGCTAGAGATGAGGACTTCAGAGCTCGAGCAACAACTTCAAAATCTTCAAAACTCGGGTAGGAGTGTAATATGAGTGTATGACTGCACTACCCAGAGGTCTTCGATGGCTCGTCGGGCATGGACAAAATTGATAATCTTGATGATCAGACTGAAGGCTTCAGTGATTTCAAACAAGGACTTGATTGGATGTTCAGGATGGTCGGGTATGCGGACAAGAGACATATTGCAGAGGGGACGACTCAGGATTAGTGACAAACTTCCCTTGGACAATAGCACGACAAGTGATAAGACTCAGGCAGCATATCTGTTAATCATAAGTCTACGAAGCAGGAGGTAACGCAAACTCTCCATATGTTTGGAAGAGTAACCAAATGGTGGAGGACACAACTCAATATAGTGAGCAAAGCTTCCTAAGGTCGTACTACATCCCAAAGTCTGATGAATCAAAAGGACATATGTGATTTATCCAAGGGCGACTCATGATGCTGCCAATAAAGAAAATACTTTTCCCATCCTCTTTTTGGGGTATATTTGATTTTTTTTGTTCTTTTTGATGATTTTGAAAAAAGAATAAAGGAATATTACGTTACAATGGAGGAACAAGTACAACAAACATACAAGCTCAAGGCACAAGGACAAGACTGATGTTCTAGGGAAATGATACTCGGGAAAAATCCTCCACTGGCCAAAGGTGTTAAGACGCAAAGGCAAACTGTTACCAGGCTGATGGGTAAAGGATGCAAATGCGGTTGGTAGAACACACAATGGTAACGTCCTTCGATATAAGTTTAACGAGCCTAGAGAAGGAAAGATTGGTGATTTTTCATATTTAGAGAGTCTGAAAAAAGCATAAAATGAAACTCCATTGGGGTACCTTTTTCATCAATAGTCTAGTCGGTTCGAAAAAGAAATAAACTAGCACCGATTAGACGTCAATTCAAAACCATTTTAACGAGTGTGAAAAGGACAAGATCACTTGGCTATTTTTTCAATTTTAAGGAGTCTGAAAAAAGCTTAACTATGGACTCCATCAAGAATGTTCTTCTGGACCATTTTAACGAGTGTGAAAGAATAAGGTCACTCGACGATCTTTTCAATTTTAGGGAGTCTGAAAAGAGCTTAACTATGGACTCCGGGGGGGTTTCCTTTTCATAAATTTAGTCCCTCAGGCCCGAAAAAGGAATAAAATTATACCTGAGGATACTCTTCTAAAGAATGGGAGTTCAATAGAGTATTCCTTTGTTCGTACAGTTGACCGTTCGGACCGAAAAAGGGGTAAACTACCGCGAGATAGACGTGACTTCAAATTTCAGTTTAACGAGCGTGAAAGGTCACAAGATCGCTCGGCAATCTTTTCATCTTTAAAGGGTATGAAAAGGGCTTAAAAGGAGACCCGTTTAAGGAACGTTCTTCTGGACCAATTTAACGAGTGTGAAGAAACAAGGTCACTCGGCAATCTTTTCATCTTTAAGGAGTCTGAAAAGGGCTTAAAGAAGACTCCATAATGGTTACTTTTCTCAGTTAATCCGGACGAGATCGAAAATCATAAATGCAGTCTCGTCGGATGTTGCTTTTGGATCTCAAAGCGAGATTGAAAAAAAACAAAGGTAGCTCAAGATCGACACTTTGTGGGTCGATGCCTGGCATCTCCTCATAAGACCAGGTAAAAACGTCGCGGAACTCTTTGAAAAGATCCGTGTAAATTTGAATCTCTTCGGGGGAGCAATTCGCTCCAACGAAGACATTGTCCACGACACCAGGGTTTCGGAAGATGTTGATAGGTATAGTTTCAGCAATAGTCACCATATTGCCCTCAGCATAAATTTATTTTGTAGCTAAGAGGTTAATAGGACACGACTGATCTCCTGTCATGGCGATAGTGAATTCTCTTGCCTCGATTCGACTTAATTCTGGGAGAAAATATGATCTGTGATGAAGATCGTCCCAAGGTTTGTCCGAACCAGTCATTGCTTCGATTACTACTTTGTCAGAAGGCAAGACTAAATCTAACGAATCGGTGTTGGCAAGAGAATCCTGAGCCTAGATAGGCTCAAGAGGTGGATCCAACTCTTGTGCGGGAGTCAAATCAGGAGTAGCTAAAGCCTGCTGGACCAAAGAGTACGCTACTTCAATGATCGACAAGGGCGTGGACATGCCAGCATGCCTCATCGCATCCATCGTGGCCGATGGGGAAGGAAGAATCCACAGATTCTGAAAGTAAGTCGTGCGGAACGACGAGACGTGAAAAATCTCAGCCTTGTGGTGAGTCAATATAAACTTGACATCACCATGAGGAGGTGGGTAATCGAAAGTACCCATCAAATATGGACACAAACCAACTCCTATGTTAATGACACCGACTTGAGGATTATCTATCATGGGAACCGTGGATGCCCCCAAGGCTGGGTCAGGTCGAGAGAAGGACAACTGATCAATGGTCACTATCTGACCTTCATGTGGAAATAGTAAGACTCGAAAAACGGTAGAGACCACCACTTGCATAGCGTAATTTTAACTACGACCTAACAAGAGATTGTAGTCAATGGGGGCATCGACCACCTCTACTTCGACGCACACGGTCTTCCCCCCTAACTGCACAGGGAAAGAAGGAATGATGCCATGTGGTCAGAAAGAATGACCGTCAAATGCAGTGAGGAGAGTAGGTGATGGAGACAACTCGGGCTGACAAATGACTTTCCAACATGCTAACGACATAACGCAAGACGAAGCGCCCTCGTCGACCACCGTGCGGAATATATTCTGTGTAAAAAAATTCGTGGGATGATCCACTACTATCTGAAACGCGATGTGGTAAGGCAGACGAGGTTTCAAGTCAGTCGTATCTAACATGATGGTACCCAGGTTACAAGTCTCAGTAGAGCCTAAAGCAGTCAACAAGGCTTTCCTCTGAGCAGGGAAACTTTGGAGGACTTCCAAAGCGGATATAGCACAAGGGGTTTGAGATAAATCTTCCACCACAGAGTAGTTCTGGGCGGCCCTTGCGTTTGGATTGTGAGAAGCTCGCTTGAACGCACCTTTTGGAATGCATGTCATTGTTTCACCCAACGTCTTCTCGATCTGTAGAGGAAGAGATGGTATCTCAGCTTCTTTGCCCTTCTCAGAGGTGCTTGGTTTGCTATAGTCGTGTTCTCTAGTCGTGATTAAAGTGTCACTTTTGAAAATATATACGTTCACGGATGAGGAATTGTTTGGGGGAGGGTAGTTTTCTTGGCTGCCCCCTTCGGCACTTGCAGAGGCTTGAGTTAAATTTTTCCCATGCTGAAAGGGATTAGTCAACACGGCTTGTTGTTGCTGTGTGACAAACTTCTGGGCCTCCGCAAGCCGAGGGCATAGATGGGTCGGGTGGTCCTTCGCACATAAGTTGCACGGATACCTCGCCTTCCTCTTTTCCGTGGCGCCCTCGCTAGCATTATCAGTTGGTTTTTTATCCCCCTTACTCTTTTTGCATTGTTTTTTCTTCCCTTCAGGCTACTGGTTGGCCTTTGGGTTAGTCATCTGCAAGGAGTGTACTTCCGACGTTTGGGTAGGAGGAGCAGCCAAAGTAGTAGTTTGGCTGTCCGTTGAGTGTTGTATAGATAAATGTTGCAATTGTTTTGTCAATTGCTCAGCGGGCTTGGTTTGTGTCGAACCAACGATACCATCGGCATGTGGTCCGGCTCTCTGTCTAGTTTTATCCAGTATTGAACGTGGTGCATCCGGCAAGATGTTGTACAGTAAACCAGACTGAGAATAGATGAGCTCAAAATGTTGAGCCCTCATGATGGCATCTTCCTCGGAGAAAACCCCTGAAGTCACGACGTCTTTGGATAACTGCGGAACTAAATACTTAAGGAACCACTCAAGAAGGAATGTTGGTGGGACGGGTACCTTGATAAGACTCTTTTGGCATCACCACTCTCGAATATGATCCAAGATATGGTCCGCTGTCATCTGCTCGAAATTGGCTAGCAACTCTGTGCCGGTGTCGTATCTCATAGGTAACTGGAAATGGTTAAGGAAGGCCATTGCCAGTTCGCCAAAAGAAGAGTATCGTGAACGATCAAGCTCTATGTACCATTTCACAACACTCCCAATAAGAGTGCATTGAAACAATCACAACTGGACGGATTCATCTTTCAGTGAGTTAGATGAACACCAAAGGTGGAAAGTAGTCACGTGATCCCCTGGATCTTTGTTAGGCTTGGCCTCAAACTTTGGAATGTCCGAAGGCAACTTCGTTGGCATAGGAGGCCAATGCGGATCGTGACAGATAGGATCATTTAACAACCGTGTCAAATCTGGGAAGTGTAACGTCACCAAGAAGGGTAGTTTAGGTTGTTGTTGATAGCCTGGAAAAAGGGGTCCTGGAGTTTGACTGGCACCAGGTTGCCAGGAAAAGTTTGGCTGTTGGCCCGGGTTCTGGTAGAAACCATGGCCCTGACCAGCGTAAGGGTTCTGCATCTGTGGAGACATCATTGGCTAATTCCCCATAAAGGACATAGGATGTTGGGCATTCATCACGTTTGGTGGACTTTGGGACGGATTACCCCATGCCGGTCTTGTTGGGAGAGGCATAGAAGTCTGTCCGGGGTTCCATTGACTGTGGAAAGAATTACCCCAGAATGACATTCCAGCAGAGGGAACGGATCCTTGTGAGTTCCAAGGTCCTGGTATATGTGCCACCAGCGCAGGAATAGTACCCTATGCCGGAGTGGACTGTCCAAATATGGGAGTGCCCCCAGATGGGAAAGAAGTGGGTGTGAATGTGTTGTTACCAAACGTCCCGTTCCAAACAAACGGTGACGAACCTACTGGCTAAGTTTGCGTAGGTGGTCCTTGACTCCCGGCTCCAAGTGAACTTGTGTGTGCAGGTTGCCCGGCGGTCGACTGAGACGGACCACCGAGCGATGGGGACGAAGGAGGAATATGACCTCCAGCATGAGGAAAAGCATTGAAAGGGACAAGAATGCCCCCATGTTGACCTTGCAGAGGAGCATTAGAGCTCCCTGCCCCCACACCCAAAGTCTGTAAAGTGGAGTGAGTGAGTACAGGACTTGTTCCTGAACTAGGCATATCGTATGAAAACGGAGCGCCTGTCGCACTAGAGGTGAATGGATTTGTGGCCGCCACTACAGATGGGGTCGGTCCACTTTGCAACGAAGTTGCGGCCGGGGCCAGGGTGGTCCAAACCGCCGACGAAGGAAAGTTAGGAGAAGCTTCTCCTGTGGTAGCAACAGTGATAGGAATGGAAGAATTCCCAGTTGAAGTAACATTGTTTGGTTCCATGACTGGGTTAGGCACTGACAGCCGTTCGTAAAATTGAATTGGCATAATAACGTTCGGCCAAGTATCAGTGGTTGGGGTTTCAATCACGCCAAGATTGGCGGTTGATTCCTCCGGGATTTGTTCGGGCTCAAAAGCCCCAGTTTCTTCGAAAGACCCTCGCTGGTCTAGCTTCCCCCTCAATGGTGGCGGGGGTGGCTCCAGTATAACCGGCAGCAGGCTCAGAAGCCTTCGTGACCGGCGGAGCTCTGAATCCTCCACTGTGTGAGAAGATCCACGACACACTAAGGTATTCTACATGAACAAACAGTAACACACACTAAAAGAAGCCCCTATGAGATAAGACAAGCAAACACTAACTGTTTGCACCCAATTCGTCACTTGATGAGCAAATAAAGGGTGCTTACATGCCCAGTTGGGCTCTGCTAGGCATGACAACTATAAAAGGAAAGGTTAGAAAAAGAATCTACAAAGTTATAAACAAGAATTAAACTAAAACAAACTAAAACTATGAGCATATGAAAAAATGAAAAATAAATACAAATGGACCAATATCACCAATGTATAAGCTGATCTATTGATGAAATCCAAAGGCACAATGAAGAAAGGGGACTTGGGTCCCTTCTTTCTCCAATGGAAGGCTCTTGAGGCCCTCACAAGATTTCTCTCCTTACAATGAAAAGATGAAAATGTGGGTGAAAGAACTCCTAGCTTGTCCACTCAAGAGAGAGGTGGATAGCTTTTGTGAAATGATGTCTATGTGTTCTTGTCAAAGAATGAGTCCTTAACAATCTTGGCAGCATAACAATACATAGAATTCCTTGAGAAAGTGATGGTTCTTCATTGTTTTTTATAGCATGGCATTGGGTGATTATGTAACCCTTTTGAGGTGTGAAAATGGGCTCTTTAGGGCTCAATTAGGTCTTTGACCAACCTACCATGCAGATTCATCTCAGATTTGATGTCAAATCGGCTTGGGAGTTGATCCATTAGTGGTTGGGAGGCCGACCAATTTCAATAAATGCGCCGTTTAGCAGGTGCGCAGGTTTTTTGCCCAACAGTCGCACATCGTGCGCTTATGCGCGCATTGTACGTTGCTATTACGCGCATATGCGCGTGCACTCGGGTTCTGTAAAGCGCCCTTCAATTTTTTGGTCATTTTGTATAGTTTTTTACCCTTTTTCCATGTTGTGGAATTAATCTTGTGCCATGAATGACTTCTTTCTTGTTTTGACGATGCGGAGTTCTTGTCGCCATGTGCGAATGAAATTTCAGTGATAACAGATGCCCCCTGATGGATGAGGTTAGGAGCAAAACGTATAGCCGAAATCCATCAAAGTTTCTTTTACTGAGAATGGTGTTGTAAGAGAGAGCAAGAGTGGGACCGTGTAGAGAAATCTTTTGGAGAAGAAAGGAACCTGTAGAACCCGACCTTCCACAAGGTGCGTAATAATATACAAGTGTGTACAAATGAGGCGGGCATGCCCCATGCTTGTGTAATGTAACTCTAAAAAAAGATGACTGAAGGGTTGGTGTAGACGACTGCAGCGCCCTCGGGGGCGGTAATGATAAAGGAAAAAGACAATTCGGCAATGGAACGTACTATGAACAATAGGCAATGATCGCGGTAATAAGAAGCGACGATGATGTGGGAATTGATGGCCCTACCAAGTTCAGAGGTCTTCGGCAACTGATAAAAAAAACTGCAACAGTCGCAAAGTAAGACCCACCGCAACATGAGAAAGTATTGGCGTCGAATGTTGTGGGGGTCAACGACATCAGGGAGCAATGGTGTTTCCCCCTGTGCCGTCTGAGATCTCTCATTGAATGGGAAATGAGAATCAAGATACTTTCTCCCTTCTGGAAAATTGTGTTGATGTCGACAAAAGGGGGACGTGACTCCCAGAAGCAAAAGGGCTCCATGGAATCTACTGAGGTGAGGAAGTGGTAGAGGTACATGGACGAAGTCAAGAAGTGGGAAGACTCAAGACTGCCCTTGGCTGGAGAATGTATGAGACAAACAGTGGCCGCAACCGTGTGACAAGGTCGAGTGTCAGGGGGACGCCAAGACCGAGGATAAGTTGTGCCAGAGGCGGGATAAGGTGAACAAATTCAGAGGGTAGAGGTAAGTGACCTGGGTAGTACTCTGAAGATATAGACGATGTCGGCGAGGGTAAATGAGAAGTAATGCTCCAACCAAGGGTGACATGGGTTGCGTGTGGCCAAAAGGAAAGCAGGTCTCCAACGGTGACGACAAAAGTAAATAACTGGAAATAAAGGCGTTTGTACAAGAAATAATGAATAATTGTGGAAAAATGTACAAATGTAGAAACGGGTGCCCCAGTGTGAAATGAGTGCCCCAGGGAGGGCAGAAATTTCTTGGAAAACTGATGAAGGGTGGGGGCCCCATTGGCGAGTTTCTGCATGAGGTAGGTGAAACGAAGATAGGTTCGCAGATGGGCAAACTGATGGTGGATGAAATGGTGGGTGCATGATCCTGCGGAGGTGCAGGTAAAAAAGAACATAACCATAAAGCGATGATCTGGGAGTCCATATGGGAAGATAGAAAAATGAGGAGAAGAAGTATGTGGTTGATTCGCAACATGATGAAAGACTATCAGGACTCCCATCCCTAAAGGGTAATGAAGAACAGCATGAGTGTCAAGAGTGCAAAAAGGTGCTATGAATGAGACAACTCATGTGGGTAAGAAAGCTACCGGGTACCAGTACCGTAGATGCAAAATAGAGGTGTGAGTACTGCAGAGCTGGAAATGGGTGTCCTAAAGGCCAATATCAAAGGGTGTGAATGGAAATGGAAATGCAATACAGTGGGAGAGACTACATGCCAGTGTTGAGTATATACCTGAAGGAATGATGTGGAGAGATGATGATCAAGTACCTGCACATAGAACAACCAAATACCCAAAGTGAACAATATTTGAAGAGAATTGAAGAGATGAGCATGTATTAGATAAATGGGACAATGCGCATGCATACCTGACCATGATAAAAAAGGCGCCCTGGGGGCTCAGAATGAAAAGTGGCCCAGGGATAGTTGTGATGTAGGTGGCAGGATGTTGATCCCATGGCTGAAGACGGTTCGAAAAATGGACACCGTGGGCTCCCGGAATGGTGAGGGGAAGTTTGGAAAAAGGCCTATATATAGTTGTAGGGCCCACATTGCCACCTCATTTGTACCTGCTGCTACAGTGACTGGACGAGCAGATTCAGAGGAGATTGAGTGATTCAGGGAGCACGAGGTACCTGATCGACGGCGTGCGAGTTTCAGGTTAGTGGTCTGATCATCCTGCATAGAAATAGGTTTCTAATTTTTGGGCAGGGTAGGTACGGGGGGGGCGTACAGGGGTTTAAAGGGGTTTTTTAGTAGGATGTGGGATCACATGCGCGGGCGATGAGTGCGCAGGAGGCTTCTGTGGGAGTGGTGTTGCAACTGTTGAGACGACGGGAATGACTGAAGCCTCCTGAGGAGGACGAGCATCCTCCTGGAGAGTTTCGTTAGAGGAAATGACGCATACTTGGCTAGGGGGAAGGAGTGGTGGTGCTCCATGGTACGTCCCTAACAAGGATGGATATTTGAAAATACTAGGACCCATCTCGATGAGTGGATATACGTCTTTGTTAGTGTGAATGAGAGGAAGAATGTTATCGAGATTGGCAGATGGGTTAGGCTCGTAATGCAAGACTTGGTCAATGGTCACAATCTTTTCGTTGTGGGGGAACATGATTGTCCTAAAGACTGATGATGCCACTGCCTTCATAGCATACATGTAGCTACGTCCAAACAAGATATTTTAATTGAGTTGAGCGTCGATAACTTCAATGTCAATGCGAATCGTTTTTCCCCCGAGTTCCACGGGGACATTTTGGAAGAACCCTTCAGGATATGATGGTCGTCCGTAATAAGCTCGTAATGTGATGGCGGAAGGTATGAGTTCCGGGGAACCAAGTTTCTGCCATACTGTTTTGGACATGATACATGTATATGCCCCTTCATCGATGATACACCGATGGACGGTGATGTTCCGTATTTTTACTAGTAGTTGAATAGCAACTGCAGCGGGAAGACGCGGTTCGCAGCTATCAAGGTCAAAAGTCATGAGTCGAGTATCGGCGAGGTCAACTGCCCCCAAGGCAGAAAGTAGTGATTTCCGCTGAGTGGGACAAGTCTGGAGTACTTCCAAAACTGACATGGCAGCCGGGGATTGTGCTAAGTTGTCTACCAAGCTATAGTTATGAGCGGCCCTAGCTTGTGGGTTGTGAACATTCCTACGCAAGGGAATGCGAGGGATGCGTAATGGTGGTTCGGNGAGGTCCCGTCAGGGTAGGGTTTGTCTCTGGAGATATAGGAGTAGACTCAGCTATTGTAGGATACTGACGATTGCGTGTTTGCAGAAGGATTTCTTCCTCACTGGTGAAGAGAATCGTTCGGTCTGCTGGAGTGTTGGGGTTGTGGTATTGGTCCACCTGAGGTGGGGGATGCTGCGTGTCCTGTTGGGTGTTTATAACACCTTGATGTGGGATAGGATTTTGCAGCATAGCGGGAGGGGGTTGTTGCGCATATTGTTGTTGTGCTTGTTGTGGGGCAGGTTGTGCAGGAGAAGGAGGGAGGCTTCCAGAGTCTTTCAACCTTTTGAAATCAGCGATCTGGGGGCAATGGTGAGTGTAATAACCGTACACGCCACAAAGAGCACAAGGGTGGATGGTTTTAACAGTATTCTGCCCTTGGCGTTTGTTGTTATTTCCCCCTTGGGGGTTTTGGTTCCCTTGGTTCTGATTGCCCCCAGTGGGTGGATGTTGTGGGGGTTGATTCCCACCTTGGCCAGGATTGTTGTTATTCCTGTTCCTTCCTTTCTTCTTGGCGTTGTTTGAAGGGTGAGTTGGGTTGGATGTGTTCAACTGTTCAAAATTTTGGTATTGTTGAGCAGCAGAGGGTTGAACAAAGTTTACCCCGGCATGAGGATGTGGGGGAGCCATGGGTTGTGGAGGACTCGGAAAGGGAAAGTATGGATTTTGTGGTGGTACCGATCCATAGGGTACATAGGAAGGCATCGTGCTTTCACTAGTACTATAAGATGATGTTGAGGGGGTACCACTGGTTGAGGGAATAGGTGGATGTATGGGAGGTGGCGGTGGTGGTCCACTAATGGGTGGAGGTATAGCAACAGGATATGGCTGTTGATAAGGGGGTGGGGGGAAATAAGGAGTGCCCCCATATGTCGGCGGGTATTGAGGTGTTCCATACATCGGTGGTGGTTGGGGTTGTGGACCATGGTGGGTGGTGGCACCTATTAGTCTGTCTACTGAGTGAGACATCCCAGGTTTGTCCTGGCCAAATGGCACAGGTTTTGGAAGATCAGGAAGTACTGTGTACAAGTATCCTGACTATGCATAAATGAGGTCATATTGTTGAGCCTTGCTGATGGCTTCCCCTTCAGATTGTGGGAAGGTGGAAGCTACATCCTTACCAAGGAGAGCGACAAGTGATCTAATAAACCAGTCAAGACATTGTTGTTTGGTGGTTTCTGCTTTACACAAACTACGTCGCCTACGCCACTCATGAATGTGGTCAGCGATGTGGGTGGCTGAGGACTGTTTGAAATTAGACAGTAGTTCAAGATCGTTGTCATGGCGGATGGGTAATTGGAAGAAAGTTAAAAATGCTTTGGCCAAGGACTCAAAGGTTGTGTGGGATCCTGATTTTTCTTCGACATACCATTTGGTTGATGGGCCAGTAAGTGTGCGTTGAAATAGTCGCAATCTAACGGAATCATCCATGATGCTATTAGAAGAACACCATATATGAAAGGTCATGACATGATTGGCGGGGTCATCCCCTGCCTTTCCTTCAAATTTTGGTATGTCAGAAGGAAGTTTGGTTGGCATTGCAGGCCATGTGGCGTCATGCAATATAGGATCATTTGGGAGCTTGGTGAGATCCGGAATGTTTAGAGAGGCCAAGTATGGCATCTGTAGTGGGGGTGGAGGGTTAGCTCCGGCCATGGTGTGTTGTGAACCTGACCCTTGATGGGGACTAGGTGGGTTGGTGCTTCCTCCTTGAGAGGAAGTGGGTCCCCCGCTTTCGTGCAAAGGAGAGCGAGTGGACGGATGACCTTGGGAAGTGGACCCAAGTAATGTAGATCCAAGCAAAGCTAATCCTAATATGGTAGCACTCACAGGATTGTGTGAAGGAGGTACCGATGAACGAGTACGACCAGATACTCCCCCTAAAATAGGAGGAAGGTTGAGCAAGCGTCGTGAACGACGGGGGTTCTGTGGTTCCCCTATGATGTCAGACTAATTGTGTGAAATGTGTGCAACAAGTGGTGAGAGAAATATAGAACCAAGAGTCTTTGTTGTGACTTTTTTTACACAATATATATATCAAAGTCAAACTGTAATCAGGTGTGCATCATACATAAATGAGAAAGAAACATATATGTGGGTAAGAGGGTTTTGTCCGCGTGGGGGAATCAAAAGAAAGAAAATGCTCGTGTCCTAGAAGACATAACGTCCTTCCTCTCAAATAGCACTGGACCTTCCAATAGCTCTCAACAGTGGGGTCTGAAGTCACCGG
>ML784243.1:254389-266209 GCA_009831015.1 Picea engelmannii | reverse complement strand
TGTTAAAGGTAGAATGGTCGGGGGGGTCCAGAAAGATATGTCGACCGTATATTTGGGCACCACGATCAGAACCATTGATAGGTGCAAGGAGCATAAGTGGGGAGCGGAAAACACATGCGCCGGGGAAAACTTAGGATAAATGCATTTTATTGGTTTTTCCAAGGTTTTTCAAGTAGACACCACCATGGGGCTTGACCAAACGATCCTTTAAGCATCTGAAACATGGTGCAACATTTTCATCAAGCTGGTTTTACTAAAATGAAGCAATGAGGCAGCTAACCTATATTCTACCCTAGTTTCCTATGACAGTTAACCCAGATTAGACTGTTGGGTTAAGAATTTACTCTACCCTAGGGCTATCTGACCAGGATTAGACAGTCTGGCCATATTTATTCACTAATCTAACCTAGACACTTTGGCTAAGATTAAACTGATTAGCCAAACTCATTCACTAACTTATCAAATTCAATTTAAAAAGAACTTGGCCATGCTTGAAAGGTATGGACTAGGTCACTATTATTGCATGGGGCTTTCATTGAATTCTTTTATGCCCTCTTTTCTTTTCTTTTTCTTTTTTCTTTTATTTTCTTTTTCTTTTTCTTTTCTTTTCTTTTTTCTTTTCTTTTCTTTTTCAAATTATTTGCAGAATGAAAAATCATTTGTCAACAAAATACTAGAGACAAATAATATCCCAGTCACCAGTTGATCCTATAACTTATAGGGTGATAACAGCGGCTCCACCTGGGGATGGTACTTGCCCTGTGAAGTGCCAAGAATCCTGGTTCCTGTTATTCTGAATTTTTTTTGCCTCATGTCCTTCGTTGATTGATTGGTTTTATTCTCAAAAACTGGAAGAACAGTGGTCAGCAGCTTAGGGCCTTCTCTTCGGGCTTCAACCAACTGACTAATGTTTTTCACTCAGAAAATGCAGGTGAAAAAATAAAAATGGTATGTACAATGGTGAGTGGAACTCGAACCTCTACTGAGGTGGCACATAATGCTTCAACATTCTGCCATTTACAAGTCCTCCTGGCAGATCTGTCCCATCAGTGTTGTTTAGCAAGAAAGCGGTGTTCCCCCTAAATGCTTGAATCATGTATGGACCTCTCCACAGAATGTCAAATTTTCCATGCTTTCCCTTGTCTTCATTTCTGGCGTCCCATCTCAGCACCAAATCTCCGAGTTCAAAATCATCTTCCTTGGTTCTTTTGTCAAAAATATTCTTGATGCTTTCTTGGATTACCTGAGTCTTGTTGAAAACGTCTTCCCTAGACTACTGCAAATGGATCATCTGGTTGATCCTTCTCTGTGAGTCATTTGGCTCAGCTTGTACATCTTGAAGCAACTTCATGATAGGAACTCCTAGGGAAGTGGGGAAAACTACTTCAGTGCCATATACCAACTGGTATGGTGACATACCAATTGACCTCTTGGTGGTCAGTCTGTCAGGCCACAAGGCAAACACTAACTTGTTATGCCACGATTTCTTGTTTTCCTGCAACGTTTTCTTGATGATTTTTACCAAGGTTTTGTTTGAAGATTCCGCCAGCCCATTCCCCTGAGGGTAGTAAGCTATGGAATGTCCCAAACCAATGTGATACTGGTTGCAAAAATATATGAGCTTCTTCGACCGAAAAGCAGCTGCATTATCAATTATAATCTTTCTAGGACAACCAAAGCGAGACAAGATATTATTTTCAAGGAATTTGATAATAACAGAGTCAGTGGATTTCTTGCTTGGTACTGCCTCGATCCATTTGGTAAAATAATCGGTGGCAGTGAGAATCCACCTGTGTTGGCCTGAAGAAGGGGGGTGTATTTCTCCAATGAAGTCCAGTCCCCATTGCTGGAAAGGGGCATCAACTGAGATCGGTTTCAGGGGGAGAGGAAGGAGTTTCCTTTTGCCTTCAAACAGCTGACATTGATGACATGCAGTCACTTTACGATGTACATCAGCGAACAGGGTGGGCCAATAGAAACCATCCCTGAGGATTTTGTTGGCTGTGACCTTCCAGTTCAGATGGCCACCACATTCTCCTGCATGAAATTATTGTAACACATTGTCAGCTTCATCTTTCAATAAACAATTTAACAGAATGCCTCCAGGATCTTTCCAATACAAATTGCCTTCTAGAATACAGAATTTTAAGGCTTTCAACTTTAAAAATCTAGCTTTAGTCTTAGTCAAACCAGGGGGAGCTTGTAAATTTTGCAAAACTAATATAAGGTCTGCATACCATGGAGAGTTGAGAAATACCTCTCTCACGCTTGGAGTCGCCATCTTGCCCTATTCATCTGCTGCAGCTAAAAAATTAATGTCAAGAGCATGGAAATTAGATTTAGCCATTAATTTTGCTAGGCCTTGACCTTTGATTAGTTTTGTAGTCTTAATCTCTATGTCGTATTCTAAAATGATAGTAATCCATTTCCCTCTTCTTCCATCCAGATTGTCTTGGGTCAATATTTCTTTTACTACCGCATTCAGAACATATGCAGTGGTATGGGAATGGAGGATGTAGACCCTAAAATCTTTTATAGCTTTCACCAAAGCAAAAGCTTGTTTCTCCATTATCTTGTAATTCAGAGTAGCGCCTCTTAACGCTTTACTAAAGAAATCTATGGGTTGTTCATACCCTTCATTGTTCTTTTGTAGTAATACCGCTGCTATAGTATGTTCGGAGGTGAAAGAAAAAAGATAGAAATCCTTGGTAAAGTCAGGACTGATCAAGACAGGGGCCTCTGTGAGTGCTCGTTTGACTTGTTCGAAAGACTGTCTGGACTCAGAGTCCCATTTTATTTTCACATCCTTTTTAAGCATATTTGTAATGTTTCTGAGGAGTTCTGCTAGATTGGGAATGAATCTTCGTAGAAAGTTTATTCTCCCGATAAAAGATTGTAATTCTTTGAGGTTTCTTGGGTGTTCTAGTTTTTGTATTGCTTCGATTCTGCTGGGGTCAATTTTGATTCTGTCCTTGGATATGATGTTTCCTAGCAGTTTGCCTTCCTCTAGTCCGAAAAGGATTTTCTTGGGATTTAAATAAATTCCAAACCTTCTACATTTCTCGAAGACTCGTCTGAGGTGTCGCAGGTGTTCGTCATCAGATCGGGAAAACACAGTTACATCATCCAAATAGACGACAATAAACTTACCCGACTCTTCCACAAAGGCAATGTCCATGGCCCTCTGGAATGTGGCTCATGCGTTCATCAGACAAAAAGGCATTTTCACATACATGAAAGTGCCCCATGGTGTAGTGAAAGCGGTTTTGTCTTGATCATCCGGGTGAACTAGGACCTGATTATAACCCGAGAACCCGTCCAGTAAAGAGATTCAACTGGATCCGACCACCCTTTGTAATATATGGTTCATTTTGGGCAAGGGTAGTTGTCTTTCAGGGAGACCTTATTCAGATTTCAGAAATCTATGCAAAGCCTGATTTCCCCAGATTTCTTACGTGTAGGGACCAAATTAGAGACCCATTTAGAAAAACGCAACGGGACTATGATTTTGGCATCGTACATTTTTTTGATCTTCTTTTCTATCAGAGGGAGTAACTTGGGATTTATCCTCCTAAGTTTCTATCTGAATGGTTTTTGGTCTTCTTTTATTGGAATCCTGTGTTGTATGATGCTGGTATCGTAAGCTTTCAAATCCTCATAACCCCAGGAAAAGACATCTGAATATTCTTTGAACATCTCAATGTATTTGAGTTTTTTCTCAGGGGGCAGTGATTTGGACAATTTGATTATCCTGCGTTTTTCTTCGGTCCCTATATTACAATATTCTACCTCTTGTCCATGTGCTTCAATTTTCGGTTTTTTGGCTACGTCGTTAAAATCAAACAAGTCCTCTAAAGGAAATAGGCCCCTAGGAAAAACATTACTTTTCAAATGTAAAATATCGGCATCCATTTCGTCATCACCTAATTCTCCTGAATCTATGCTATTTACACTATCAATTTCAAAATCAGATCTATTTACATTTTCATCTTCATTCTATAAATCTATATTTGTACATTCAAAATCATTTTTACACTGCAAAAAGTCTTCGATTTGATCATCATTACCAAACACTTGCTAGTACCTGATATTTTCGGGAACGGTTGGTCTGCATTTCACCTCAACAGTGTATGGGTGAGTCGAGCGGAAAGGAATCTTACATGTGGCTGCTGACGTAGCCAATCCGTCCGCCAGAATGTTTTGTCCCCTCGGCATTACCTGCAAGTCAACTTCAGTGAAACATCTAAGGGAATCAAGAACAACATTCCTATAATATCTAAGACGTGGGTGTTTCGCAGCGTACTCACCTTTGATTTGCTTGATTATCAACTCAAAGTCACCTCTTACCATAATCTGTTTAGCACCAACTCTTTTTAAAAGCTTCAGACCGAGCATCAAGGCTTCATACTCTGCAATATTGTTAGTGCATTGGAAATATAACTTGTAAGAATGATTTTATGAATACCTGTTTCTTTGATTATGCAGCCAGACTCCCGCTCCATCTCCTTCTTTGCTTACTGCTCCGTCAAAATCCATGCTCCAGAAATCTACTGGTAGCTCTTCAATTATCACGTTTTTCATCCTTGCTACCTCAATGGTTTCTTGGCCTTCATCCTGACTAGATGTATCTTTTCCCAACTGAGTATCTTGTTCTCCCGTGTCACCATCATTGTACAAGATAAAAGAATCCAATTCGGAATGCTCAGAGTAAAGAGGATAGTTGTGTGGTTTTTCTTGGCTATTGACCATGTATTTCATCAATGTTTCTCTGTATAGCCTTCTTTGTTGCCCGAAAACTGGGATAGTGGCATAAGACATATCTAGATGCAGGGTACCTCTCAACTTAGCCCCCCAAGACCGGGATAGCAACATTCCATACTTCGGAGGGATGTCTGCAACTACCACATCCATGACCATGCTCTTTGCAGGAATCTGAACCAGGGTGATACATAGGTCCTTGATCAAACCAATACATATAACTTTACTGGAGTCGAATGAGTGTAAAAGGAGCGACATCACCATTATCATCTCAGCCATCTACTTCAGGACTGAACAGAAGTTCAGGTTGATCATCTGTAAGGTTCACGGTATCTAAATGATTTTTTGATCCAATGGTTAATGCCTTCGTTCCCATGTCAGGCTCAATGGTCAGTTCTTTAATCACCTGTGAACAATAAACATCTTTGTTCATCAACTCAGAAAGCGGAATGGGAATCTTCACTTTGGCTAATTCTCCCTCAAGGATGAAAGGTGTAGGAGATCTGCCTTGGCTCATCAATTCGGGTTTGTCCACCACGCTATTCTGGCTAGAAGTACTTGGTGGATTAACAGGTGAAACCTCGGGCTGTGACGATCTTTTCAGAATAGTAAGGTTCTTCTTCGCAGGAACTTCGGCAGTACTCTTCTCAGGAATCGTCTCGGCGGATGGCTCAGAGGTCTTCTTGGTTTCGGTCACCTTCTTCGTTTCAATCGTGTTTTTTGGGGAACTCCCATCCATCTTTTTACTCCGCAGATTATACTGTCGATGTACCTCCAAAATGGCATTTTTGAATGCCTGTTGTTCTGCGTCTTCAGCTTCTTCACTTAATTTTGTTTGGTTGAGAAGAAAAATTTCTTGCTCTTCTTGGGTAAGGAAAATAGCTTTGTTATCGTGAATGCCCGTGAGATTAATGTGAGTATCCTCCAATTCCTCGATCACTTCCTCCCCTTCATCGACATAATTTTCTTGTAGGGGAGGTCTGATCTGCTGATCCGGACCTCTCTGCTCTCTTTGATCCCTAGGATCTCTCTGTCTGATTTGAGGAGGGTTTCTTTTGAAGTTAGGATTTCGAACCTGAGGAGCAGGTGGGTTGTCTCTTGGAGGATTTTTGTCTGACACAGTAAGTATTTCCATCATTCTTTCCATTGCTCTGGCCAAATAATCCAATTTGGAATATGAGGTTGATGTGGAAGGCTCCTCTTTAATTGTGACTCTCCTTTCTGACCTCTGACGTGCCCTTTTTGCCAACAAATTGGCTTCCATGCTTATCGCACTCTTCTGCATATCTTCCAGGGTGGTGGAATTTCTTTCCCTTAGTTGGTATGACATGTCAGCGTCAAAACCATCATGGAACTTAATCAATGCCAAACCTTGTGGGGGTTTGATTTCAGATGGGATTGTGTTGTACAGGTTATTGAAACGAGTGCAGTAATCTTGCATTATCTCACCTTGATTTCTTCTAATATTTTTGTATTCTGACAAGATTTGGAGAGGGTTTTCCTTTACCTCCCATCTGTCTAGAAAAATCCTTTGGAATGCGATAAGATCAAGGACTGAGGCAGAACGCAACCCTTTGTACCATTTTTTAGCGTCACCTGTCAAACTCTGGGAAAACAATCTCATTTGAACATCAGCCTCATCTACTTCATGCAGGTCATAATAATCATTCATTTTATCTACATGTTGTTGTGCGCTCAATGGTCCGGTTGCATCGAACTATGGAAGTCTCATTTGATAGTCTTGGGGCATGGCATGAAGAGGCGCAGCCAACACCAAGGGAGCATATCGAGCTACCATGATGTGTGGAGGAGGTGGGATAACATACTGGATGATCGGTGAGGTAGCGACTGAAGACGAGGATGAGGAGGTACTGGATGGCACCGAGTGAGTGGTTTATGGTTTAGCAGTGGGTGACATAACTTCAGGGGTTCGGGGTTGCAACCAGGTTGGGTCAAGGATGATTCCAGTGACAAAACTATCGGACCGTGTTCTAACCAGGCTTTGTTGGGAAAAGGTGTCAAAGTCAGGGTTTTGAAAGGTAATGGGTTCCCCTGAAAAGGAAAAGGAATTATGCAAGGGAGTATGACTCACTGAGTCCTCAGCTATGGTCTTTTTCCTAAGCAACTTTTCTGGGTTATCTGTCACTATCGCAGGTTTTGGGTCTAGATGAGATCGAGTATAAACTTTCTTGGGAGCCAGATTTCTTTTTGATTTTTTTTTATTTTTTTTATATGTATTTTTTAGTTTTATGAGTTCGAAAATAATATGTACAAATCTAATCAACCTATAAACATTACTTTCTTCTCAAAATTGCAATCTTTCAGGAACAGACTTTCTTTTAGGGAAAGAAAACGTGAAGTTATAAATTTTAAATGTTCTTCCCCAATGGAGTCGCCATTATGTTAGCACTCTGTAAATTTCCAAAAGGTTGACACAGAAGAAATCCACAAAATGTAACTTTATCCAACCACTTTTGAAGCTGGGATCTAGCCCTTCCAACTTCAGAGAGGGATCTCTCTATGTGATTTAGCTATGTTTCAAATTTTGAATATTAGGCTAGGTAAATAAATAGGTCGATTTTGCTATTATAATGTTTGTCGAATTGGTTGAGACAGTCTACACATCCATTGGGCTATGGGGTCTGTGTTTTAAATAAAATATGAAATCCGAACCATAAACGCAAAGGAAAGATTTCACAGGGCGAGATAATATAATCATTGGATTCTTTACTAGCTTAAATGATGAACCACAGAAAAGATGAGAAAGATAATTTCAACAAAGAAGCAATTAAGAATTTCTCTACTGAAAACACCAGAAGCTAAAACACTAAAATATTTCGAGTCAGAAACAGGGTATACGAGATAAATCCTGCAACTTTCGCTACTCTTAAATATTAGATTCAGAAAATAGTATGATAACAAAGAGAGAATAACATTCAACTTAGAGAGAAAAACATCACCAGTGAATACATGCAAGAATCCTGTAAAAGTGCCTCCTTTTTATTAATGGAAGATCTCTTCAAAAATGTTACAGTCTGATAGTGTCAGGGTGTGAAGATCAACAACAACCCCCAATACTTCGAAAGATGAAGTATTTATAACTCAAATTACAAAATTTTCTATCATTAATGACCAAGATGTGCTAAATTTATTTTTAGCCTAACTAATTTAACAAATTTCCTAAATCTAGGAACTGCTTGATGATGTGGTGTAACTGCACGCTAATTTCTGGGTGGCCCATTGATGAAGCCTCTGCATGACCTCAATCTTATAATATCAGAGTGTCATCAATTTATCATTGATTACCTTCAGACCAAGAAGACCTTTCTTCTGGAGAGCCTCAATCTTACAGAAGAATCTTTGTACCCCCAGGTCCATTGCCTGAACCTTTTCTTCCAGCTGAAGCATCAATCCTCTCTTGGTCAAAACTCTTTTGACCTCAAGGATGGTCTCTGTTCTTTCTTCAATCTTCAACTCTTCCAGTTCTTCCCTGGTCTTAGAATTGAGGAACTTGATGATCTCGTTCGCCTGTGTAGGCATGTCTCCCAATTCTACTCTGATCTTCTCGATGGCCTGTTTTCTCCTCTGGACCAATTCATTCTTCTCAAACATGATCTGGATCATGGGCCATATCTCATTCATGGACTTAGTGATGTCTGTCCATACACTCTCTTTAACCTCAGCCAAAGTCTTTCCTGCCACTGTTGGCTTTCGGAGTTGCTGTAGCTCCTGCTTGAGCTGCTCTGTCACCTGCTTTTCCTTGGAGAGGCTAGTCTAAAAGGAAGATTTGAGTTCTTGCAGGTTCTCAATCTCCTTTTTAATCCTTCTTATCTCTGTCTCCTACAGGTTCATCTTTTCCATGGACTTAACTAGGTCGGTTGTCTTCCCCTGGGATGTCAATGGAGTTGCGGATGGGACTTCGGTCACTAATGTTGTGCTCACTCCTGAAATTGGAATAGCACTCAATGGAATGACTTCCATCGGCTTCAGTTGCTCTTTCTCCTTTAATAGTTTCTCCATCTCAGCTTCCATTTCTTTAAGCTGTGCATTCTGCTCCATGAGAAGCTTGAGAAGTTCATATTTCTCTCCTTCTTTCTTTGCTATCTCCTTCCCCTGCGAATCCTCTGTGGGCGGGAGCTTCAGTTGTTTCCTCAAGGATTCTATATCAGCATTCTTCTTCTTGATCATTTCCTCAGCTTCTTTCACGTTTGAAGAATCATAACCGATCTTGAGGACCAGCTCCTCCAAAGTCTTGATCCTATTGTCCTTTGCAAATGATGATATCTTCTCCAACTTGAGTTGTGTTTAAACATTGTTTAGGGACACCTGCAATTTGGACGCAGAAGTGGAAGCATGCGCCAATGTATAGAAAACCATTTCCCCTGTTTGTTTGTGCAGATCCATCTGATCGGCCGGATGCATGTCCTTCATTTGGAATTCGAAGGTGGCCCTTTTATAGTCATTGATCACCTTGGGATCTGTTACCTGTGCCTGGAGGAATGCCATATGCATTCTGCCCTTCTCGGTTTCGAATGTCGATAGCAACCTGTGTTGTGTTGTCGACGTTTGCTTCCAGAATTGGGCGCAAGTACTGTTGGTCAGGGTCTGGTTCCTTTTCTTGACCATCTCATACTTCTCGAAGATACTTAGCTTCGGTCCCACCTTTCCCGGCTAGGTAGTCAATGGATAATCTGTAGATTTTTTCGGCAATGTTGAGGTTATGCCCTTATGGAGGCTCGAACCGAAGGGTGGAATACCAACTTTGGTCACTGTAGTCGACGGGGCTTCTTTCTCCCTGGTCGGGCCAGGAGTTGCAACAGTCTTAGGCCTCTTCATATGCAGCTGGAATTCCTCGGAAGATACCTCAGTGAAAGGCATAGATAAATCTTGCCTCAGCCTTTTCTCTTTTGGGACCTGTGGCATGGTCGTTTGTGACACAGTGGTCGGGGGATCCTGCTGTTGTACTTCAACCAATGTCTTGGGCTCCTAGGCTGTCTGATTTGCAAATTTTTCCACTTCAGGCCTAGCTTCGTGAACATATGGGATGTTTTTTTTCTTTACCCTCATCTCCGAGATGATCCCACATGGATCATAATGCCATGGGAAACTCGTGAAGAACTTCATTTCCTGCAACATCCAGTCTGCTTCCTCCCTAGCGCCATGGTTGTTGCAGATGAAAGAGAAAATCTGCCCCTTGATTCTAAGTTGTTTCTTTTTCTTCAGCGACACAAAATGGATATCGTCGAAATTTATAATCTGCCTTATATATTCCAACGCGAAAATTATGATGGGCAGGTACTTAGGCAGCTTATACGGTGCCAACTCGCACCCGTATACTCTGATCTCGGTGTAGTCTTGATACAGGTACCAATCCCCGGTCTTTGTGTTGTCCGAGAGATGTAGGATCCTTTGAACTTCATCATTTATTCGAGGCTCGGGCCTACCTCTTAGCATACTTACCACAGGGTGGTAGAATTGATCAATGAACTCCTTGAAGCTATACTCTGTGGAGTTGTGCTTGAGCAAGGAGGTCCATGCGGTGACTGCTTGAGGTCTACCATCTCCATCCATCTTCTGCATGGAAAAGACAAATTTATCTGCCTGGAAGAAGATGAACAAGTATGCTAGTACAGATGAATATCTGAACATGCCTTCCGTGCCGAAATTCACTAACTGTTCGTGAATATTGTCTACCAAGAATGTGCTGAAGTCAAACTGGGTGGTAGGATTTTCATTGGTAGAGAAAATGGATAGAAAACCCAGAATGGGTTCATCTACCCACTGATCAAAATAGTATCCCAACAAAGCACAAAGGGATGAGATGACCTGGTTTCCCTTAGTCGAGAACATGGAGGAAGAATACGGAGGATTTGTGGAGGGGAATTGAGCGGATGTGGGAAGGAAAAGCTCGAATATTTGATCTCTTTAGGGAAAAGTCATTTTCGGGTACAACTCTGTAAGGATTTCTAGGTTGAAGGGAGACGCAGAGTCGGCTCGGGAGATTTGCATCATCTGGTCTATGGACTCGGGCGTGATGAGGAAAAGGATCTCTCCGAACGAGGAGATGACGACTCTCTGTTCGGGAATATAGTGGGCTTGACACTTGAGAGTGAACTTGGGAAAATGGTGGATCTGAGGGAAGAGGTAGAGGGGTAAATTGGACTCCCAGAGTCCAATTTCATCACTTTGGTCTAGGAAAACTTCCCTGAGCCATGACTGAAGGTCTGAGAAGTCAAAATCGCATTTAGTATCTGCGATTAATCGGTCTTTGTCGACTAGTGGGATCATGTCCAGGTCGACATGAGGCGGGAGAAATGGATTCTCCTCTCCTTCTGCTTGTTTGGATTTTGGCGCCATCTCTGCAACAATACCTGCAATAAAACACAACGTTAGTGGGGGCGACTGACTGTGGATAAGGGCGACGGACTGTAACGGAGGAGTAAACGGTGTAAAAAACTCTCTGGTGCAATGAGTGGTAAATGGTGGGAAAGGGAGAATAATGGTAGTTTTAAGTAAACGGGGGTCGATTGGGCGCGAGAGACAGGTCAACTGGATAACGGATAGGTTATCCAGTAATAAATGGCCAATGGATCATTTGACGGTGAGATGGCGGGTGACGGTGGCTGAGAGATATGGACGGGTGATGTGGCAGCTATCGATTGGAGGTAAAAGTCATAGTAAGGGGCTTGCCATGAGCGAATGGGGGGGAAGGACTGAAAACAGTTATGGGACATGACCATTTCGGGAAAGGTGGAAGGTGAAGTCCAGAGGTGACAGAGGTATGTCAGATAGCAGGAGATGTTGGGACTCGGGGCCATTAAAATGATGCCACGTATAAAGAGGGTCCCGCCAGAGGGAAGATTCCATTCCGGACCCCCCCCCCCCTTGGTTAAAAGAAGATCTGTCGGGGGGGTCCGAAAAGAACTTTGAGCCATTGATCTGAGCGCCTGTTTCCTGGCCGCAGATCTTTGCACACCTTTTATCACACTTTTCGGACCCCCCCCCTCTGTTAAAGGTAGAATGGATGGGGGGGTCCGGAATCCAATGTGGACCATAGATCTG
>ML784243.1:220320-236507 GCA_009831015.1 Picea engelmannii | reverse complement strand
TGTAATGTCTTGCTGCTGTAGCTTCCATCCTCCACACAGTCTTGCACCAGATCTCCTATCAAACTCTAGCTAGCTTGCTTGCCTTGCTTGCTTGTTAACTTGTTAACCTTTTCCATAAGCAATCTCCTCATTATATAATAGAATATTGATTAGTTACTTAGATAGGGAATAATCCCAAGATATTTGGAAAGTCAGTACTTTGCCAACCATTCGAACTCCAACTCATCCTTCTAGAAGATTCCTTCTAGAAGAATCGAGAATTTATTCATTTTCTCCTTTAGAAACATGTCCGCACCCTAACCATTAACACAGTGTGGAAAGTCCGCAGTCCAGCTGAATGCAACCTGCAGAAATTAAGGATTTCCGCAGGAGAGTATGTAAGCAGCCTGCGTACCATTCTTAAAATATGATTTTGAGAAAATGATTAATGTAACTTCTTCTGGAAAATGTTCTTAAAGAAGAGTTTGATCTTCTATCACCATGACATGATCATGTTATCATCCCGATAACCAAAAATGCGGATAACAAGAAGGGGCCCCCATTGTTGAACACAACTATGTTCGTTGATGTTCATCAAGTCCATAAAAATATTAGATACTATGTATTACTTGATATATTTTCTTCAAAACATGTTTTCAATAGAATTAATGATTAAAAATATATATTTCTTTTTATATGTTTGTTTGAACGGATAGGACATCACGTGTTTGAAAAAATAAAGAATGTACACCTCCATTAATAATGATCTATATACATTAACAATAACCTCTTTAAAATTAGGGCTTCCCTAAATATATGTTGGGGCCATAGACGCTGCCAAAGTTTTGAATGAAATCAACAATTAACCAAAAATTCAATTAAAAAATCTAACTCGTGGACTAAATCTCTCTTCATGGACCATATACCTTATTAGTATATTGTATCTTATTTAAAGTCGGTTATTAAAATTTAACGTTGAAACATGCGTGTATGCCAACAACAAATTTGTATCCCACATTTCAATGTTTGCATCAATAAGCTCTATGTACATAATTCACCAGCATTTCAATATACGCATCATTGAACTTTAACACAAAATAATGTTCATGTACGTATATAAAATGGAAAACAATGCAATATATACGATGATCGGTGCTAAATGGATGGTAGGAATATGGGTGATATATACGTATAATATAATAAAGACACAACGTTGATACATTTATTTAAGATGGACTGAAGGAACCCAGAATAAGTTTCGGCCTCGGCGATTGCAGGAGAATGAATTGTCTCCATTAGTAAAATGCCAATACTAGGGAAGGAGCGAGGAGATTTCTCTCTACACCACATTCCCCAACAGGATTGTGCATGAACGCATCTGAAACTTCCCCTTCAACTAATTTACTCCACACCATAAATATAAATGGAGTAAGCTAACTCTTCTACAAAATGGAGCCTGATGGGATGTCTCGGGCACCAGGAACCCATTTCGTAGAACATCGGTCGGCCCCGTCCAACACCCTTCTTTCCTATCATCCTCCTCGGGCCCTTCTCATTCTCATTCTTAGTAGTTGGTTGTAGGTGGACGTCCCCTCAGGCATTCAATGCAGGGAGGCATCCCCTCCAAGCCAGCCACCTTCTCCTCCCACGCCCATCCTCCTCCTCCTCGCTTGATTTTTCTTGCTCACCATTGCCTGCGCCTGCTCCTGCTCCCATTTTCGTGCTCATTGTTTCCTGCGCCTGCTCCTGCTCCATTGCCTGCTCCTGCTCCTACTCCCATTTCATTTTCACCACCCTGCTCCTGCTCCCGCTTCTCACTAGTTCGAGGTAAGCATTGTAAGACTAAATGTATAAGAGATTGATTAATGCAAAGCAAGGTTTTCCGACTGGGAATTGTGAAATGATTTTTAGTAAAATATATGCTATGAAATGAGAAATGCACTGCTAGAAATTACATGACACACGTCTTAGTATTGAAATGCAAATTTAGTAATGAAATCCCTCGCGTTGTTTGATTAGAAACATAACACTTCGTCTTAACAACTGGAAATGGCTAAACAAAACTTAATATTGTTAGATAAATAGAACAAAACATTTCATAAAAACATAAAACGACAAAGTAGCTGACTGGAGAACATAAAAACATAAAACAACAAAGTAGTAGGGTGGAGAATACAACTCATAGGAATGAAAACATGGACCAATATTCGCGAGTCGATTCCTCCAATCCAGAATGGAGTTCCGAGTCAATTTCAAGAAAATGTCGTTATAGAAGTGATTACAGATCTTGGCAATAAGGTGGTATGTGTCTCCGTTGTAGTTTCCTGCGAGCTTCTCTAAGAATTCCCTAAGCTGAGAAGGACTAAGATTTGTAGTCCCAATATATATGGATTTAGGAAATGTAAAACCTGGGCATTGACGTGACTCCACCTCAAACACGCCACTAGTAGGAAAATCGTGTGCCCCAAATGCATACTCCACACCATGAACATCATCCAAATGATTTCAGAGAGAATTGTTAGGTGGGTAATATCAGATCTTTTCACATCTACTCTTTTACAAAACATGTTTTTACCAACAAAATATCAATGCTAGGACAAGGCCACTATACATGGACATAATTATCCAATGTACGAACAAAATTTGTACAAAGTCACCATACATGGACATAATTATCTAGTATACAAACAAAATCTGTATGCTAAGACATTTGACAGGTATGGTATACCTTTCCAATTTCAAGACCATATTCCATCGTTTATCAGCTAACCAAACAACCACCTAAGCTTGGACATTCTTCAGATTATTGTTTTGAATACCTAGATTTTTATATATATACAATGCCAAACTTTTAAAACTGACTTTTAACATCTTAATATCTAGTATAGTGAATAAGATCAAAATGTTGAAGCTAAGGCTCTGCCTCTAATTTTATCTATCTTTAAACTGCTCTGAGTAGATGAAAGCTCATGTCTTGCTACTTTTTGTGCGATAAAATGTTTGATTTCACAGTACAAAATGACTATAGCATCACCTGGCTCTAAACATTCTGCAGATAAATTGGCAAGCACCTAGGTATTAATATAAATTCAATGCCAACTTGCAGAGTGAATCCAAAAGGGCCAGTACAAACCAAGAACATTATCATGCTAGTTTACAAGATTACACATTGTTACCTCAATGAGTAAAATCCAAAATGGGTAAGAAACAATGATTAAAAAAATGCCAGGGGATTGTGAAGACCTCCAAAGCCGCACAGTGAGAACATGAGTGCATAATAAGCATGGAGATACATTTAAGCCCTGAGCTTTTGCTAGCTCAAAATTAAAAACCTCACCAAATTCCATCTGGATCTATAGGATTTCCACTTCGCCCTACCCCCACAAAAAACAAATGAAACGAAAGAAACCATTCCATTTCACTTATCTAATGTAGAAAGCTATGTTCGGTTGGGGGGAAACAAATCCATAATCATTTGACTATCAATGGATCTACCATCACCAATGACTCCCAAAATGTGCAAAAATTATAGATCCAAGTAACCTACCAGTACTATTGTTGCATAGTTAACACAAATTTCCCGCTAACAACCAGTAGGTACCTGTAGGTATGATTACAATAGTTTCAGTAATATCACAGAGAAAAAATTAAACTATAATACCCCTTCTGCCCTTGTATCCACTAAAGGAAGCTAATAAAGTACAACACCTCTTGGTATTTTAAGGAGTTGGTTTAGGAGATTTCAAGATGAAATTGCTTAGTCAAACATGCACAGTTCAGAGTCTCACTTGAATACTTAGGGAAACGTTTTTGATGGGTGGAACATGGAAAGAATTAACATTCATTTCCATTTGGAAATTTCCTAGTGTTTCTAGAAACTAGCATGTTTGTATAGCAACACTTTGGTAAAATCATTACTTCTAGAAACTAGCATGTCTGTATAGCAAAACTTTGGTAAAATCATTACTCGCTGAATTTAGATTTGTAGAACCCTTATAAGCATAGATCTCTTAAGAGACTCATAAAATTTCAGACAATTACCTGCTGAATTTAGGTGTACAACCATTATATGCACTTCTATAAAGATCCTTGGAAAATTCAAGTGATTTTATTAAACCAAAAGTCAATGAAGAGTGTAAGCGTGAGACATGAAAACTGGAACAATAGATGTTGCTACCCCTTGCTTTCTAGTTACCTGCCATGAGATAAGGACTGTAAATTCAAAAATTTAAAACCAGTGAAGAAGGTGGTGCTATTGCTAATTGAGTTGTCTTCTACCCAAGGATCTTTGAGGGTGATTATTTAATGTATTTTTGTTATTGGATTGTCCCAAATGTCAATTTAGAGCTTTTGGTCACTGCAATCTAGTGTATGTTGTTTATTTGATTGCAATAAAGCTTCATCAAATAGATATAATTTTGCAGAAAAACATTTCCTACTGTTTAAAATAAAGGAACTTTGAGAGCAGTCCTCTTAATTTTTTAAATTTGACACCATTTCAGACTTTTTGCTCCTTCAAAGTTCAAACATGGTTTCATTTCTCCTCATTCCAACATAGTATTATCCACGTTAGCCATATTTTCAATTGAATGCCCATTTAATTGTACTTTGCTATCTGAAGTATTTCTATGCACAATTCCAACTCTGAATGTAGTATTATACAACACTCTCGGATCCAGAGGAAAAGGACTTAAATAACTAGAACCTCTAAAATCGCTACATAACTCCTTACATTTTAAAGGTTTTAATTTTGTGGGAAGGTGAGATGAATCCCTTGTGGTGGTCAGTTCTCTTCTGCAGGCTCCTTTGAATTAAGCTTCAAGTCCAGTTAAGAACATCTCAAACAGTTGTACGTCTTCAAGCCCTGATTATAACTTTTTTTTTGTCTGTTAGATATAAGCAAATAGATATAATTTTGTTTATTTAACTTATTGAAAGCAACTGCTTGTCACACCTGTCCGTTGTCCATTTATGCACATGATTTGTTTCTCTAAAAGTCCAATGACACTTTGTTAGATCATTATAGTGGAACAAAACAACAAAACTAATTGTTTTGTGTTGTTGATAAACATTTTTGTTTGATGACATTGATAACTCTTACAAGTAGTAAGATCTAAATAGAATTTACAAAGAAAATAGTAACCCTTATGAAATAATGGGAATGCACAATTATATTTTACTTCATCAAGTGGGTAGATTCAATCTATTTTATGTTTTGTGCAAAACTAAATTCATTTTATCATTTTTGTCGGCATATACTTCACTTTCTAAAAATACTAAATAGTAACCCTGCTGAAATCATAGGAATGCACAACTATGTTTTACTTGATTTACTTTATGTGAGTAAAATCAACCCAATTGAAATGTTTTGTGAAAAAATAAAATCATTTTATACTTTGGTTGTTTACTAGAGAAGTTCATATGTATTGAAATATTCTGCTATTGTCAATTATGCTCAAGGATTCTAAATTATTCTTTGTGCAAGAAATCTCAGCATAGAAGTTTCTTCTGCCTCTAAAATTGCATTTATATCAGAAGAGTTGTGCATTGGTTGTGGTATCCGTGTTAAGGTTAAATTATTGTTTTGAATAACTTGTAGGAATTGATACAAAATGAGTAATCAAGACAAAAAATGGAGGAATATCATGGGCATTGAGGTGCAAGACCCTAAAGACAAGATCACATTTTCTGGTAAAGATTTAATTTGGTCTGAAATATATCGAGCAAACATGAGCATTGATCGAGTTGCGAAAATCCCTTCGAAAAGAGTTCATGACTTTATTATAGGACAGGAAATGAATCAAGAAGCTCCATGTACTTTCGTCCGCCGACAAAACAACCCCCCAAAATCAAGGGCTAGTGTTTCCTTACGATATGAGTTGTAAGTACATTAGAAATGCATTGTTTACATGTTGGTAATACAAGTGTTTTCTCATTTTTTATGTGTATTGATGTTTCAAACATTTCTATGCAGTTATGCTTGTTCATATGGCCCAGAGGATAAGAGAGGAAAACATACAAAGAAATGAAGGACATCCTTTGTGAAGAAGAGGGGTTGTTAGTGCCACTTCATCATAAAGATTATGGTTCAAAACCCCGACGTACGAATTTTGACATATAATGTGTATGACCATGAAGATGAGGATGGATGGCCTTGTCATGGCCAACATGATACTTTAGGTGAGGCTAGGTCCATGCATAAGCCAAGGATTTCAAGAGACATGGTCTCTTATGTAGAAAGTTGTTATTTTTTGGAAGTGCTAGTTGATTCAGTTTGTAAAATGCATATAAAAAAGCATATTGATATGGATGGCACAACTCAAGAAAGAGATTTTTTCTTGAGAAGGAAATATGTTGTCAACATCTACAATCGTTTGATGAAGGGAAACTACCAATTGCACAAGAAGGATGAAATGAGCGTGAACCTTTGGTATCAAAAACACTAAGATGATTTTTTCTTTTACCAAAAGCTCAATGGTGGAGATGTCCCTTTCATAGCTGGAATTCAAATGCCATGGATGTTGGAGACCATGGTTAAGCTATATCACAATAGCTTAATAGCCATGGATTCAACATTTAATACAAATAAATATGGGGTAATTATGTTTCCAATGATTGATTTAGTATGATCATTTGATTTGTAGTGATTAAAGATTATTGATGACTTAAACTTGACTACATATGTTCTTTTGAATATGATAGTATCAATTGTACACATTAGTAGCCTTTGATGAACAACAAAGTGGGGTTCCAATTGCATGGGTGGTGGCATCCCAAAATACGTTACATGATATTGCACAATGGTTGGAGCACCTCATGCATAGGTGTTACCAATTTCATCCTGATTGGAAAGTTAATGCCTTCATGGTTGATGATGCATTAGCTGAACTCGTTGCATTAAGGTAAATTCAATATTGTTATTGCACATTTTAACTTGTATTTTTTCTATAAATATCAAACTAAAGATGAATTGAATTTGGCAGGAGGATCACAAGGTGTGAAGTGATCTTATGTATTTGGCATGTACGACGAGCATGGCTAAAAAATGTCAATCGGTTGGCGAGTAGTCCCGAAATAGCAAGCTATATGTTCAATGAGTTAGTCATCATCATGAAAAATTGTTCCAATGACGAAGTGATAGATGCAATCGATGGATTTTTCATCAAATTCGCAAATGAGAAAAAGTTTTTGGACTATTTCTACAAGAATTGGGTTGTTGGTGATAAGATCCGTAAGTGCAAGAAATTTTATTTATATTTATATTTTTGTGTTTCGTAAAGATGATATCTTCACTAACTCATTTTTTATATGTAGGGATGTGGATAAAAGGATGCAGAGATTTTCCTCATGCAAATCATGAGACAAATCCACATTAATCATGAGATTTGCATGCAGTGGATTAGTGTGTGAATTTTTTGCAGAGGTGCAACAATCCATTATTGTGGATTCATTCCAAGGACATAGACATATACTATGTCATTCTAGTTTTCCTACCATTCCAGGTACTTTTGGTTGGACTCGCAATTGATATAATCCATATTTTCATATTTTTATTACTTTACATGCCAATGTGGGTTTTATTATAGATATAGGAGCTTCTTCTAGAGATATTCCTCCCTTCGAACATGCTCGGCTGGTTGACAACTCTCTAGTTGGTGATTTTACATGTTTGTTGTGATGTACTTTCTCTTAATTTGTTTTAATTGGTGTATTGAGTGTTGTTGATGTATTAATGTGTTAACTATGATTATGGCAGGTAACTATAGTACGAGGGGAGAAGCATCCTCCACCAGAGGCGATGTGTACCTCAATAATTGAGGGCGTCCTTGCTCCAACAATGCAGTGTCTATGGTACCAGGTGAGTTTAATAGAGAAATGATATGATTATGTTTAGATTAGTGTATATAGACATCACCATTTTTTAACAGAGTAGTGTGTGAATTGTTTGCAGAGGTGCAACAATCCACTACTATGGATTCATTCCAAGGACATAGACAGATACTATGACATTCTAGTTTTCCTACCAATCCAAGTACTTTTGGTTGGACTCACAATTGATATAATCCATATCTTCATATGTGTATTACTTTACATGCCAATGTGGATTTTATTATAGATATAGGAGCTTCTTCTGGATATATTCCTCCCTTCGAACATGCTCGGCTCGTTGACAACTCTCTAGTTGGTGATTTTACAGGTTTGTTGTGATACACTTTCTCTTAGTTTGTTTTAATTGGTGTATTGAGTGTTGTTGATGTATTAATGTGTTAACTATGATTATGACAGATAACTATAGTACAAGGGGAGAAGCATCCTCTTTCGCCATACAAATCCAACCATATGAGAGTTGCAGCTCCAATATTGCCCAATTTTCCAGAGACAAACCTCGTCATCTCAAGTAAAGATCAGACTCTACTAAGTACCGAAATTGTAGGCACATTTGGATAGGTTCCTCCTGAATATGGACAGAATTGTAGATCCACCACCAGAGGTGATGTGTACAGTTTTGGAGTAATATTTCTTGAAATGCTTACTAGAAAGGAGCCAATGGGACCAAGATTCAAAGATATAGATGGTGGAAATCAATTAAGTGAGTTATATTACAGACTGCACTGACCAAAATGCAATTGTACTTGTTATTTCATATTTGAAGTAACATGGTAACAACTTTATACTTTTCAGAAGTAGAAAACTCAGAATATTTAAGATCGGGAGAAGAAAATACATTTTCATGCTTCATGTGTTGAAGCAGTTTGATTTCTCAAAGTGTTCTCCTTGCATATATCGGATTGTCAAAGGCATTGGATTTTTTTTAATGCAACTTTCTCATGGCTTCTAAATTCAGTGTTGAGTTGAAACACCAACATGCAACAGAGAATATGTAATTTTAATATCATGCGAAGTTGTGAACTGACCGAATACACCCAATAAAGCCACAAACATAATTTGTGAATATCAAAGAGATGTGCATACACTTGCAAATAGATTCAGTAAAATTACCTTAAAATTTTATAAGAAGTTATGGATGTTAGAAGCCTAAGTTGTTTCTGGAAATAGGAATTCACAGACAGTTGGGATTTTGATGTTATTTTTGGAGCAGACACAAAATCCAAGGACATCGATATTTTCAACAGTGCATTTTACTCATCATGGAAAGGCTAAAAATTCATCACCATTGAGATCATCACCCTTGCCAAAATGAAATCCAAGCAACCATTCAAAAATAATTTTCCTATTTGGGTTTCCAGGGTTAAATCTATTTGTTATGGTGTGTTTGATTTTACTGTTGTGTGTAAATTTTGTGTTCAGAATATGCTACTCTCATTTAAGTTAATGTGTCTCTCTTAGTGTATTAATGGTGGAAATGAAGAATTTAAAATTATATTACTGTTGGCTTACTCAGAATTCCATTATCCCTTATCAATTGAAGAATGTCAATAGCTCCCAATCACCCACCGTTAGATTCGCTCTGAAATTGGAGATCCATGGTTTCCATTAACTGACTGTTGCACTATTTTAAATGAGTTTCTAATTCTGTCTGGAAAATTCAGTGATTGTTAAAGCATACACTACAAGGATTTTTCTTGCCCATGGATGTACACAACAATTGGAAAAGGTTTGATAGCCGTTTTCTGCACATTGAGATTCATGGAGGTTGGGCACAGTCTTTCCCAGGTCCCTGAGGTCGTACGCAGCCTGGGTATGTGTCCTTCATCTCCCTAAGGATGCACGAAGAGATGGATGGTCATGTGAGTGTCTTTATGGGCATTGATATGGGCGTTGGACGGTGAAAGGAGTGGTAACCTGTGCCAAGGAAGCATTCAAACCATAACCTTTTGTAATTGGTCTCCTTCCCTTTTTTTTTGGCATCTTACATTTCAAATCTATGTGGGCATATCCTGGAGCAATGCATTTAGCATTGTATGTTTTTGTCTTGTTCTCAACTTCTCATGCAACCATCTAATTATTTGTTTAATTAGGTGATATTTCATAATTTGTTATTTGATAATTTGTTATTTGAATGGTGTTATGTTGAAGTGGAGATTGGTTATAAGCATAGGAAATTAGAAGGAAGGCACCTCACTTATAAATCCATATTTTGAGACTTGAAAGAAATGAGTATGAAAACAATGTTTATGACATTCCAGTCATCTTATGAAGACATTTTATACATATAAATGTGAGCATTGTTGTGTAGTATCGTAAATACAAACAAAGATTCATTGAGTTGAGTTCTTTTGTCATCCCAACATTGCTTAGTAAGCCGGTAGCATTTTTCATGTTGAGTGGAAACAAGTCCAAAGACAGTGCAATCAATAAACACAAACCTCAAGGAGCCCGAGAAGGATGGATGGAAAAACCATCTCAAAGGATTAGCCTTAATCATATTCGACAATAGGTTTCCAATTATAATTTACATTGGAATTGGAATTTCATTGAGCTGGTACCATTGACCATAGAGTTAAAAACCTTGTGAATAAGAATTTTTGGTGGGTGGTGTTTAACCCCAACAGGCTTCATCAATAGCTAGCACCATTGGCTGGGTGATCTTGCCCAAAACATTGACATTTGGCAGAGGTCTACAATTCTTCAATCAAGCCACTATAATCAAAACTAAATACACACACAAAACGTCCATGATGGTGTCTCAACCTTGATCATCTTTATAGATCTAGTTTAGTAGGATATCAACGTGAAAAGGAGTTGCATCAAAGACATACCTCTCAGTGATAGAGTAATTGCAGATTCCTCGGTATTATTGGCATTGTCAACTGGTTTCTTGTGTACATGTTACACTAGAGAACAAGTCGTCTCACCAATCCTGAATAGTGTTGCAGAGTAGTTTTCACCTTGAACTAGTTGTTTATGTGTAGGTGAACCAAGAAAAAAGGCCTTGTAAACAATCCTCATGTATGTGGATTTTGTTCTGCATGTATGTGCAGAGTCTATAGTTGGCATGGGAGTTTGTTTTGTATGTCAATTCTCATCCTGAAAGATCTGGACAGAAACAGTCTAGGGCTAATGTCAATTCCACTGGGCACTCTCATTTTAATCATAGAAAGACAAATCATCTTCCTACTAGTCTTCCAAGAGCATGCACTTCTCCACTAAATTCATATCAACGATCCCCAAAGTCTAGGGTGAATTGATCAATGACATTGAAACAAATCTAATCATCTGTGAACTATCAGTGATTTGCAGTTTTGATATTTACAGCTGCCTTTGAAGGGTTGCAAAAAAAAATGACCAGGGTATCTTGCATGCGTGACAGGTTCACCGTCTTTGTATATTTCCAAGATTATGTAATTTCAAATTTGTGCAGTTATGATCTCGACTTATTAAAACCTTTTGTCTGAACTATGTTTCAGACAAAATCTAAGTGTAGATGTTGATGTGAAAGCTATTTTTAGCCTCCAAGTACTAATTACTATTGTGATTAGTTAAATTTTTCTTGTCACAGTCCTAATCTTTTTCTTAGAGCATATGTACAACAACGAACATCATTCTGATGATTTATATTCTTAAAATTCAATATTTTCTATTATTTATCTTGCTCTCCAAGAGTAATATTCTCTCCATGGAATCTAATGGCATGAATAATATTGGATGCATTTTCACTTGTGGTATCACATTTTAGCAAGTAGATGGTATTGGATGTTACCATTATGAACACAGACTATTTGATTACTTTTGGGCCTTGGATCTTTCGTTGGAAAAATTAATGCTAGAGATGTCTCCATTTTTGTGTACCTGATATTGCAAGTTTAGAATTGTTTCCATTTTAACTGGTGGATCAAACTTAGAAATACAAAAACATGTCTGCATTGGCAAGCGTGGCATTATGTGACTTTTAAAATAACATTATGTGATTTGATTCTGCAGTCAGTGAATGTGTTTAAAGTATTCCTAGACATGAAATGTGAATTGAGTGTGAAAGTTATAAGAGTGTTCTTGGACATGAATTGTGAATTTAGTCTGAGGGTTGGTAGAATGAATGAGCCTTTGTTTTCTTATTATCATATGCTAAAACTATAGATGTCCATTTTTCATAGAGAGGTTCTTTCCATACTTTGTTTTGGAAGCCATCCATGTCTTTGAAACTCAAATGTCCATTGCTCAAATAAAAGACTTTAAAGTGTTATGCACTGAAACTGAGAAAGTCCTTTTAAGGTATACAAATATAATAATCCTTTTCGTGCTAGAAGATATGAAAGACTTTAAAGTTTAAACGGTTATTCACCGAAACTGTCTATGCAAGTCCTTTACTTCCAGTTGGCATTTTTTTATTGGAAAAGGATTTATATACTTAATCCGTGTTTGTTCATAAATGTAGACCCGTGAAATCGCTATGGTATACCAATATAATCGTCACACATGGAAGTTTGAAAACATGTAAAAATTACAATATGCATGTATGTTTTGAAAATTTGAATATATTTGGTAGAATGGAGGAGCAAAGGGAAATATCTAGGAGCAAAGTGTTATCCATATGTGCATTGAGAGTGAAAAGGAGGTTTTTGATGTCTAGGAGAAAACCTCCTTAGTAGAGGGAGATTCAAGGTATCCCCAATTTTTATGCAAGGCATTTAGAGCTATGTTACCTCAAACATGTATTTCTCTTGGGCCCATGATCACGTCTCATATCATGCTCTGTGAAAATTATTTCGAGGGTGAGTGTCATGTTTGGTTCTGTTGGCTACAGTTGGGTTGTGAGAATGCAAAACTTTGGCCAAATTTGTTAGGAAAAGACAAAAGCCACAACATTTTTTTATTGGAGATAAATTTCTCTAGATCTTTCAAATTGTTTGAGAGTGGTTCTTCTTGGTCACTTGTAAATTCTGAATGAATTCAATCTGAACTCTACGTTATTCACAGTACAATATTATCCTGCATCCCTTTAGGGATATCAAATTGGGATTTCATTGAATTGATATGATTCCAGTAGGATATATTTTTCTAGTTCGGTGCTTGTTAATGTGTGATTGTTGGATGAAATTGATGTTCGATGCATGTTTAAATATGTTGTTGGATTTTACATTTCAAAGTTAAAACATAAGGCCATTTGTTGTAGTCCACCCCCTGCCTTCTCATGATAAGCATATTAACATTCTCATGATAAGTATATTAACAAGTTATTGGAATGAAATTAATGATAGTGGGTACCTTGTCAAAGTATATTAACAAAAATAGGCGGGTCATGGTATAAGGTATCCTGACCATCTAAAAGCATATCCATGAAGGGTGCATAAAAATTAACTACGTTTAAACCCATGTGTCATGATTTTCTCTAGAAAACATGGTAAAATAACAAAGAAAAAATAGTTAGAACCTCAAAAACATTGATTTATTTAATCACTAACCATACACATAAGTTTGGATGTATACCAAGCCTTGTTCAATCTTATCACCCTTACAAGAGACCCTAGATATTACAATTTGAGACAAATGTAATATAGTAATGAGTTCTTTAGTGAAACAACCATGCCACTAGAGACACAACAACAATCATCAGAAGAAAGCATACACACATTGGGGATCTATATTGATGTCCATCAACGACTTTTGTTGGCATAGATGGTGATACCAAGTCATGTTTAACACCTTCACCTACAATTGACACTGCTCTTGATACTAAATCACTTGACATCCTCTTAATCTCCGCATGGTAAGTTATGGTAAAACACTAAAATTGAGATGCAACACTTCTTGCTTCTCTATGAACAGGTTTTAGATTGTCCTTTTGAACTTGATAAGTTCCTTTCATCCGATTACATAACAATTCTAAGTTGGTGAAGACTACAATATCATTGGCACCATATTTTTTTGCTTCTTTTAGCCCTTCAACAAGGGCAATATAATATGCTTCATTATTTGTAGTTTTTCCATGAACTTCTCTATTAGTTTGGAGGACGTGATTTAGTGCCATGTTGTGAAGGACATATGCAATAATCGCTTGACCCGGGTTTGGGTAACAAGACACTTCAATGCATAAAGTCCACTTTTGTGCCATTCTATATGCCTCTAAGTACCTAGAGAAAAAGAAAACAACAAATTTTGATTAGGAATTTAAAAGTAAAACTTTCAACATTGAAAAAGAGCTATGTGCTAATTTTGATTAGGCATTTAAAAATAAATTTTTAACATTGAAAAAGCTATGTGTTAATTTTGACTAGGCATTTAAAAATAAACTTTTAACATTATGTCTCTCTAAGTGGCCACCACTAGACTTAAATGATCTCTAATCCTTTTACATAAGCATATGTAGAACAATCATAATGTTGAAATTAACAAAACTCAATGTATGGTGTCAAATAAAGTTGCAAACAGATTACTTGATAGAATCCAATTTATGGAGGTCTCAAAGCACATGGCTCTCTATCTTGCATGCCTTTTGATTGTTGTGAGGAGTCAATTCCTTTGTCAGAGATTAGTAGAGCTCTTCCAAATGATGTTATTGAAATATATGAATATCTTCAAGCCTAAGAAGCTATAGTTGAAACCTAGGAAGTCCATCACCCAATGCAATGAGTTAATCCCAAAATCAATATCTAATATAAACAATTTTGAAGGTATCAAAATTGTATTTTTACATTAACATGAATATCATGTGAGCATTGATGTTAGAGTTGCGCAACATTAACCTAGAATCATGCAAGCATCTATGCTAGAGTTTCACAGACACTATCTGTTAAAAAAAAAATTAGAATGTTTGCACTTTTCAGGATTACAGTTATCAGATTTATTCAAGATGCAAAGTGATCATTGCAAATGTTCCAATCCAAGGTGAGATTATGAGTGCTTAATAAGCATAAAGTTATGTTTGATCCTTGGTGGCCTTGGCTAGCTTAAAATATAAGTTGGCCAAGTGCCAATACAAGTGTAGGCTAGAACATCTCGAGAAAAATACTCGACACTCAATATGCCTCCTAAAACCCAGCAGCAACAAATTAATTATTCCACATTCAAGTATGTCTAACAATATTAGTCATCAAATGTGACTCATACTCATCTGGCATAGGAATAAGTTACTATATTTAAAGAATATGTTACTATATTTAAAGGCTATCATGTACTACATGATTCAATCGCTTGGACGATTGGGGTTGCAGAAAATAAACGCCACTCCTCTGAAACAACCTTGAGGCTGTATCTAAAATTCCTAGAAGGATAATTCATAATAAAGATTCCTATCATGGCATAAAAATATTTGTAAGTGCAGGTCTGGAACTACTGCAATTCTCATTTACAATAATGTTAGCAATGACAAGAGGATTTGAATGCACACAAAGAGATCGATTAATGCACTTACTGTGCAATTGTCAATGTGCCCTGGCAATTGAGATATTGTAGATTAATTCAATTAACCATAGACAGTTCTTTTTTATTCAGTCACGATACAAATGGTGCAGAGTTCATTCATCAAAGTGGAAGATTTGGCATCTTTGCATATTCATCGAAGTTCCTCGTTCAAGAAAAACGTAAAAGAGTAATTGTCTCCACCAATTGATTTCAAATTTATATTTTCAGCCACATATAAATTACAAATTAAAGTATTGACATCAGCAAAATATCAGTTCCAGAATCACTTATGCCTTCTTGCTAAAGCCTTTAATTCAACTAATAAAAGACAGTATTGCCAAGGACTCTTAGTAACAGAAAAGAGTGCAAACATAAAAGATTGGCATCCATCCACCTGCAATGCTCAATCATCAATTCCACTCTCTAGAAGCAACTATAACAGTCTAGATATATCGGATAAGCCGAAAATGGGTAGAGAAGAAGGGGCTCATGAATGTATTGTTAATTCTCAAGAAATTTTTATTGGAACTGTCTTCATAGCCCGATTTGGAAAAGGAGGGTCTAGACTTTTAACCATTTCTTATGACCATTATGCCCATTTACCTTGGTGATTTCTTCATGTTTTTGACAGTACTCTCCATTTAGAAATAATGCTAAAAAATTATAGGATCTTTGCAAACTCTTTAGCAAATTAATGAACTAGATTGAAACCTTTACTTTCATCTAGATCTCTGAAATTCTCATTCTTGTTGATTTTGAGCTGAGAGACTTAGTCCTTTAATTGAACATCGGCCTGCATTCCAAGTGACAAAGAGATTCTCCAAATCAAATGATGCCTAACTTTATTAGAGAACCATTGATTGCTTAATAAGCCCTTGTCTGCATTCCTAGTGACAAAGCGATTCTCT
>ML784243.1:192509-204007 GCA_009831015.1 Picea engelmannii | reverse complement strand
ATTGTCCAGATCATCTTTTTTTGTCTATTATGGCTGGCGACCTTGTGGAAATATTTGGAGTTTGAATCTCCACATCTAAGCCAAGTTTCCCGGCTTCGAAGCCTCCATGCAAATTCTTCGGCATATAATATATTGGCCCTGTTGGTTTCAAGACTTTTTAATCTCTCAGAATCATCCACCGAACAGGGTAAATTAGTAGAACTGTAGGAAAGATTAGAGATTTCCGCCTCCAGCGAGAGCAACCTGTCCTGGTCGGCTAAATGTTTCATATTGAACCAGTGCTTGGTCTTAGATTTAAGGACTTTTAATTTCCACACCAAGCGAGTCTGTGGGTTGGCATCAGCGTTGAAAATTTGGTCTGTCCAAGTCGCTTTCACAAGCTCAATGTAGTCAGCCATTGAGAGACATGAATGATTGAATTTGAACGGTGCAGGATTGGGAGGCTCGGATAGCCTCAGCTGAAGAATAACTGGTGCGTGGTCGGAGAAGAAAGGAGACTCCACCCACGAGGAGGTCTGTCCAGTAGAGGCTAGTAACTCAGTTGCCACAAAAAAGCGATCCAGCCTCCTAGCAAGTGCGTGCAGACCCATCCTCCCGTTTCGCCAAGTAGGGGAGAGAACTGAAGGTCGAATGTCCAAAAGAGAATTAGATTCAAATATCACTTTGAAGCGGGCTCCAGAAGGATCATGGCAGGGAGCGCCTCCCCATAATTCCTCGGCTTCAAAAAAGAGATTCAAGTCGCCACCTATGATGAGATTTTTTAAGGAGAGAATGCCACTGTTTGCTAGCTGGGACCAGAAGAGCACTTTATCTGAACAAGGACCGTATAAGTTGAGCAGTGCCAATTCTAAATTCGTAGCTAAACAGTAGCCCTGTAATAATAAACCCCCACACGACAAGGAGGGTTTCAGTGTAAAGAGGCAAGGGTCCCAAGCCACCAGCAATCCTCCAGAAGTACCTAAGGAGCTTACTGCCGCTGAGAACCAGGAAGGACGGAACTGATAAATGAAATCTCTAGCATTGATGTCAGATGTGAGGGTCTCTTGTAGGAAGATGAGATCGGGCTTGGAACGCGCCAGCAATCTTCGGAATGAGGCAGACTTGAGGGTGCCTCCAATCCCTCTAATGTTCAGAGAGAGCACGATCATTACTTTGATCGAGCCAAGGCCTTCATTTCTCTAAGGGCCTTTCCATCCAGAGTGGGCAAAACTAAGTCCAGTTGCTGTGTGCTTTGAACCTCCTTTTTTTTCCTGGAACTACGGGTTTGTAGAGGGGAGATTTCAATAGCTATACCTCGTGACCAGGCAAAGGACTTTGTAGCTACTTGATTAGAATTTGAAGTGCCTACTCCAGCTATCTCAGAAATAACTTCTTTGCCTCGATAAGTAGGAAGATGAGTAGAAATATTCGGGTGTGAATTAGAGAGCGAAGAGAGACTTAGAGCATCCAGGAGAGCAGTTCCCTCCTCTTCCGGTTGACTATAACCAGGTAGCTCATGTGGGTCTCCAGAAGGGGTCTGTGAAGTGGGAACAGTGCAGGGAAGCCCGGTCGAGGGGTCAGCGGAGGAAACAAGTGGAAGAGATGAAACATCAGATGGGTGTAACGAGCAGGGAGAGAAATGGACAGTTGCGTCTATAATGGAGGGTGGATCGGATTGGAGGATGGGAGTCACTTCACCAGGGGAAGAGAGTCATCGATAACTATTGATGACTTCTTTATCAACTGCAGAGAGTGAACGATAGAGGGACGGGCAAAGAAGTCTAAGATTGGTGAGCGGTTCTTCATCCTGAGTCGGTGAGCAGGAGCTGGAGACCGGGTTCGAATCCAGGTGAGCCAGGGCTGGGTCCACTTCAGTGTAATCCGGTGGATTCAGATGGAGCTCTTCCTCTTCAGAACAGGGATTCAATAACTTACCAGGGCAAGAATGTCGAAGGTGGCCCGTTTCCCGACATAAGTTGCAGCGGAACGGTAGTCCAAGATAGTCTAAGGGATGTTGATGGGTTCGTCCGCGCCAAACAATGTCCAGCTTAGCCGGTAATCCTGCTGTAATGTCAACTGCAACTAGAATCTTACCCATCTTCCTCGATGGGCTCTTTTGAGACAGTGAATCCAGAGAAATAAACTGACCAATGGAGTTTCCAATCGCTCTCAAAGAATCTTCATTCCAGAGATGTAATGGTAACCCCGAGAGGAGGACCCAGAGATGACGGTGCTGGAAATATTCGGTTTCTGGGTTGAAAGCCAGTCTCCATCTCTTCAGCATAATACTGCTACCCCCGTAGGTCCAGAAGGTGGAGAGTAGCTGAGAAGCATCGTCCGGTGACTTGCATATGAAACAAAGCCACCCTTTTTTAAGAAAAAGCACCTCAGGAGCATAACCTAAAAGAGGAAGCCACGATGACTGTATCCAATCCTCCAAAGGCTGTCTGCTTAGACTCTTATATGATACTCGACCCACCAGAGCGCTAGTCGACATTTTACAAAGGTCCTCTAGGCCTACACCGTCGCCCAGCTCTAAGCGCTTTGTATGTTTGGAAGCCTTCCACACCTTACGTCTGAAAGGAGCTCTGTCTGTGGGCTTGGAGACTTTGTGGGAGTCCAGGACTGGAGAGGGGACAGAGGGAAGTCTGTCACAGTCACTTTGTGCCCCAGCTAAAAACCGAGAGGGGGGGTGGTGTGTCTTGGCGGGAAAAGAAGGCACAGGATGATTTGAAAAACAAGATGAAGGTCTGTTTTGAAATGAGTCAACCTTATCGAATAAGCCTTCCTGTTCCTAGAGCAGCTCATCAGCCGGATTCATCAGAAATTCAGTCCTAGCATCCATTTTAAATCTCAGTGGGGTAAGCAGGATAAGACACGATCTTAGAAAGGCAAAAAGTATATAAGCCATGTTTAAGTAGTTTTAGGATTTTTTCAAAGTTTTGAATAATTTTATAAATCCTTAAAATCAATAAAAATATGAAGAAATTATTTTCAAACTTTATATCTTGAAACTTTAATATGATGTTGAATACCCTAATTTATGATGTTGAATATCCAAATTTCTATTAAATATTTTTCCTGGGAATTTGTCAACTTTAATATGTAGAATTATGATTAACACCTAAATTTTTATCAAATATTCTACCTTAAACTTTGTAAAAAAAATAGCTTTAGATATTTGTTATCCCACACCATTAGTGTATTGTAATTTAAATCATATATGTATTTCCATAGAACATGGAGATGATTAAATTATCAATTTATCTAGGCCTTTCATTTTTCTTTTCATTTTTGGTGCAACAAATAACTACATTGGTACCATATTGAGAGCCATTTAATCTTGTAACATATTTTTCTTAAGTGATATCATATTGATTTCGTATTTGAGATTTTTGAAGATGTTATTATGCTTACTCCACGATTTTAAGGATTGTTGAACTTGTTGTTCTTGATAACTATTTTCTCTTAGATTCAAATAATTGTGTCTCTTCTTTGATTTCAAAGACTATTTTCATATTGCCTCTTTTTCTTCCAAGAAGAGTATTCTTATAGTGAGACTAATGAGAGAAAATTTTCCTTTAGGGTCATGATTGTATCAATGTTTTTGTCTTTCTCGCTAAAGATAGAAAAACCACATTGTGTTAGAGTTGCAAGTGTAGATTCTACCCCATGGTTGATTTGAAACGGATATGAAGCAACACATTGTTGTAATAATCAGTGTTTGCAAGCTAATTCGACAATTTATGAAGGTTAAACAAGCTATGTAAATGATGCAAATGTAAAAGTTGAATCAGACAAAATGAAGAATGGGAAATGAAGGGTCATGGTTGTTGGCCTTCCCCTTACCCCCATCTCTCCCTATTTCTTCCATTGTTTTCACTCTCAAAGGGACTTTTGCTAGCCAAGAGAGGAGGAGGATAGAGAGCCAAGAGATGCATTGTACCAAACACTGGCTAAATGAAAAACCGAGTGTCATTTGAAGTTGATTTTCCCATTTGGGTTCTAGGGTAAAATTTTGAGTCATTGTGATTGATGGTTGTGTTTATTGTCGTGAGAATATTTCATATGTGTTGATGCTACTCTTGCTCGTGTTAAAATATTTTTTGGTTATGTTATGGTGTGAGAATTCATTTTCTTTGTGCAAGTGAAGTACACTAACAACTCCAAAATGTCCATTGTTTAATTCCCTTCCAAGTATGAGATCTATGGTTGTTAAAAAAAATCCATTGGAAATTCTTAGCTGAGTTTCCATTCTCAATGTTCAATTTTATCAATTCACATTTGTCGATTGACTACTCTCTTCCCTAGGTGATTTTCTCTTTCCTGGGAGACGTACACTCTCCCTCTTTGAGCAACTTCTCATCCCTTGGGAAAATTCTTCATTCCCTTGACTATAATTCCATTTCCCGAGGTGAATTGATCCTCCCTTTGTCGTTTCCTCTCACTCACATGGTTGTACAACATCCCTACAAGTCGTACGATGGTCGTACAGGTCGCACACACTCTATGTGATCTTCCTCTTACTCCTTGGGCCATTTTCTCACTCATTTGGTTGACTTCCCATATGTTGGGTGCCTTAATCATTAACTGAGTCGATCTTTCTGTGCCCTAGTCAATTTACTCATTCCTTTTCGATTTCATGGCCACTTACTAGATGGGTGTTTGTTGGACTGCACTTGATGAATTTTTACCTCCTAAGAATCAAATGCCAATTTCTTATTTATCTCAATGACCATTGCAGTCTTTTGAAATAAGGAATGCAAAAGTTGTTTGAATAAGAATATGTTGAAATGAGTGCATAGTATGGGTTGAGATTGGAAGAAACCTCTATGTGGAATTATCTATTAAATTTTCCCTGCCTATGCTTTGGTTGAAATTACCATATGATCTATGGATGAACCCAATAGTTTTAGTAGTTGATATGACAACTCAAGAGAGAGGTTGTTTAGTGGGATTTCATAATTACTTTTGTGTGTATTTCTACATTCTCTACTTATCTACGCAAAAGGGTTTTCAAAGTTTCTTGGCTTCCCCTCTCACAAGTGAGAAATATTGTTGATAAAAAAAGGTGGAATTATCTATTAAATTTTCTCTGCCTATGCTTTGGTTAAAGTTACCATATGATCTATGGATGAACCCAATAGTTTTAGTAATTGATATGACAACTCAAGAGAGAGGTTGTTTAGTGGGATTGCATAATTACTTTTGTGTGTATTTCTACATGCTCTACTTATCTACGCAAAGGGGTTTTCAATGTATCTTGGCTTCCCCTCTCACAAGTGAGAAATATTGTTGATAAAAAAAGGTTTCACTGTTGGAGAAAGAATTTTTGGGTAAGTTTTTGGAAACACACAGAAGTGGATCACGCAACATTTTGGCAAAGGAGTAGTGGACGTGGAAAACAATTAGCACATTTCCAGGAGTTAGCACGCAAAAGGGGGAACTCAGTTAGGAAGTTTAGGGACATTTTTTCCACTTTGTAACCATATTGCAATGGGCTTAGCCCTAATAGAATACTATAAATATGTAATGGGTTTTGCATAGAAGAGAGGAGATTCATGAGTGAGAAGCAAGAGTTAAGAATGATGAGTTATGAATGTTGAGCAATGAATAGTGAGCATAGTTGAAGATCAATAGAGAAGTATGTGTGTACTGCAACATAGAATGAATAGGGAAGGTTTGGAATTTTACTGAAGAACATTGAATGAGCGCAGTGCACACAACTGTAATGGAGATTACAAATGAATGAATAAGAAACTAGTCGTTGTGGACGTAGCTCAGTTTGGGGTGAACCACATTAAAACTAGTATAGATATGTTTGTGGCTACTGCACAATGATGGTGAATGTTTAGTATTCTAAATATGTCACAGATATATGTTGTTATGATCCTGTGCACTTAAGGTATTCATGAATGAAGGTTAAGTGGAGTAATGTCACACACAAGGTATATTGCATGATAACTAAAGGTAATGAATGCATAATGCATAGTACGGTCATGTTGAATGCCTCACTTCCCCTCATCACTGTAGAAACTTGGTTCGTGCAGCCCCTCTAAATGCCTCGGGTGAGACTTCACTTGCTTGCAGGTGATGCCCAAAGGGCCGGTGTCTAAGGGTTTTGTTGGTTTATTAATCATTAACCTCGAGTTTGCCCACTACGCGCCAACAAATGGTTTTGTTGTCGGGACTGAGATCTTCGAATGAGGGGAATGTGGAGACCTACTAAGGAGGAGATCGAAGAATGGTGGAATGCTAAGGAGATTGATTTTGTAATAGACCAGAATCATAATCCAAGGATCATCGCAAAAGAATGGATACAAAGGTATGTTTTTATAGATTTAGATGAAATTTTCTTCGTTGAATTTCCAAATGTGTTAGTAGGGTGGATTAAGAGATTTATCGAACAGACTAGAAGATATCGAACTGTGGTTCCGAGGAATTGGACTCCTGAATTGATTCGACAAGTTAATGCAGTAAGAAATAAGACATCACGCATAGTTGACTACTGGTTGGACAATGTGTTGGGAGGTTACTTTACTGAATTTGTTATAGCTTGTACTCGGTCGTACAGTGCTGCTGAAAGAGAATTCTTCAAAGGACCGCAAGGAATATACATGAAGTCAATATCTACGTGGATTAAGATGTTGTTGTGTGACAAATGCATGTTGACAATGGAATCTAATTGCTAAGCGCCTTTGCGCACATAGGGGAATTGGGGGTTGACCAAGGAACGATCTAAGCATAGAAAATGATGAAAAGAAGGATTAAGGAACGAATGGGTTAAGGATATCGAGTGAAGAAGAGTGTGCAATGAACGAAGAGATTGGAATATTGCACAACAGTAAGAGATTCATGTCGAATAGGAAGAGGACTGTGGATGAGAGAGAAGGGAAACACAGTTAGATCGAGGAAAGAGACACTGGTGCAATATTCCAGATCGAAGGGAGTCTGTGCATAAAAGAAAATATCCATCAACTCAGTCCAATGGAAGAATTTCCCACTCAAATCGGACTCTAATTCGAACCCATGACCCTGTGTGCATCGCCAAGAACTAAGGTAAGATCATAAGTTTTGTCAATTGTAGTTAGTGGAGGAAGTAAAGATAGTAGTGGAAGTAATCAAAGTAGTGGAAGCAGTACATCAAGTCGGAATCGGTTAGTATTATCAGGAAAGAATACCACACATAATAGAATGGCGGGGGTAGATCCCACCTTAAGGATACCTCTCTTTCAAGGGGTCAGTTCAGAAGATACATAACAATATTTGTTCATCTGTGACACGATATGAACTGTGAAGAATGTCCAGGACGATGATGTGAAGATTGTGCAGTTGGAAACTACCTCTAGATATCGTGCATTATTATGGTATATGAAATATCATAATACCACACTTGCGGGCCAGACGAGAATATTGGCAAAGGTAAGACAAACTTTTTTGAAAGAATTCCAAAACCCTAAGTCACGGTTGTAGTGCATTACAAAGTTAAATGAGATAAAACATATATTAAATGAATCAATATGGGACTTTGAATAAAGGTTTAATATATTGAAAGACTGGTTAACATTCTAGATTCTGTATGAACAACAACAAGAATGGTCTATCGCAGGTTTATTGTTGCATATGCATTTCCCTTCGACGCAAAAAAATATTGTGACACAGTCAGAAGCTATGGAAGTTGTGATGAAATTGGAAGTGTCCCCTCTAAAAGAGAATAATGTGGGGATGGCTTAAGTCCACTCATAGTTGTTTGCACCGACTATTCACTTTGCAAGAAATTATGAAAGGAAAAGTAAAGCATGAGGGAGTCTGGTGTATCATATGTAAAATGGAAGGCCGTCATAAATATGAGTGTCCAACATTTCAACAATACTTGAATATAGGAGCTCCAAATCCATTGAGGTTATGGTGTGAAATTTGCAAGATAGTAGGTCACCACCCTCATAATTGTTCAATAATGTAGAAATATCAGAGCACCGCTAGGAACTTGTTTTTCAACTTTTGTAAGTCAGTAGGACATGATGAGAAGGATTGTCACGCATTAGACCCAATGAGAGAGCGCACTGCAAATTCTTATAGAGTCCAAGATGAATAAATAGAAGGAGGAGCCCCACAGTTTAATACTCCCATAGGAGGTTATAATCCAAGAGGTAGAGGAGGCTAAGGAATAGGAGGATTTTGTCAAGAAAGAGGACCTATCATATGTTGCAATTGTAATCATCCCAGAAACTTAGCACACAGCTGCTTGAATCCGTGCATGACATGCACATACTGCACAGCGTTGGACCATGCAATGGAGGATTGTCCTCAACTAATAGAAAAATGGCAGGCAAGAGGGAACCATAACCAAGACCAGAACCAAAACCAACACATACAGATGATAGCAACCGACTAACATGATCAACCCAGAATAACAAAATTTACGCACAGAGGAACGAGAACTGAAGGAAATGCGACAGAACAAGGGAATATAATTCATTGGTGGGTAAGAAAAGGAGGTGAGCCATTACCATTGTTTGATCCGAGAAAAGAAAAAGAGACCTACCATCAAGACAAAAAATAATTGATGGGAGAAGTGTCGATATCATCAACTTCGATTGCACCACCCTTGTATGATGTACCATCGGTGTTTGATATGCCTCTAGTGTATGATCATTCAGAGAAGCCAGCTAAAAAGGTAAGCACTTTGTAAAGTGTCTTAAGAATTTGTTTAGATTTAATGAAAGATGAAGTTGATTTGAGTAGTTTGCACAGAATGATTGACCATTGTTCCCAAGAGAAGGAGAAGCATGTCGCACACGGAGCAGTTAATCAAATGCATAGTAAAAAGCGAACAAATAGGGAGTTTAGGCTCAGTGCACAGATGAGAGCTTACAAAATGGACAATATAATTCTGGATTTGGGCTTTGATGTAAATGTTATACCAAGACAGACTTGGGAGATGATGGGCCAACCGAAGATAATTTTGTCTCTTATCCAGTTGAGACTAGCAAACCAACATAAGATCATTCCAGTTGGAAGGTTAACAGGAGTAAATGTAAATATTGATGGAGTGCACAATGTAGCGAACTTCAAAGTGATCGATATAGTAGATGGAAGTAAACCTTATCCAATGCTATTGGAACTTAATTAGGCATTTGATAATCAAACAATCATTGAACTAAATAAGAGACAGATGTTATTCGAAGTGGAAGACTTGACGATGAATGTGCCATTAGACCCCACTGAAGGACGAAGGTATGTAGAACCAACAAAGAGAAAAGAACTTGAAAATATGTATAATATAATTGTGTGAATGGATGACTATGTAAATCCTACAGTTGTAGGAGCACTTAGTTGGATGAGTATTAGTTCATGTGCGTCAGACTCAAAAGAGGCTCTCGAGAATTGACAACAAAGACTACATGAAGTATTGACAAGGAAGTGTGCTCGAATTATTCGTGCGTTGAGATGGATTGGAACTAAAATAGTCAAATCTCCAAGGTATGATGAGTTAACTAATATATTTTATTTTATAAGAGAGTTTGAGTTGCAGATATTAGATCAAAAAAGACTATTATGTTTGGATGTTGCGCTGAAAGAAACCCCTACCATATGGTGGGCTACGAACAAAGATGGCATAAAAGACTAGCAACAATGCAAAAGGTTATTACAAGTTAGATTCGGGGACAGAGAATGAAAGTATCATGCCGAAGTATAGTGGATTAAGTTGTCCAACAGTTCATGTGACGAAGTGTATTGCGCAGTGGAGATCAATACTGCAACAAGAATGGACTCATTTATTTTTGCATACTATGGACACTACTCCAAAGAATTACTACATAACACTAGAAGTGCACAGAGGGACGGGAGATTGGGAAGAGTTGACCAGGAACTTCAAGGTAACATTCAGTTTTGAAAATAATAATCCATTGATTGACTCAGCCTTTTAGTTAATCAAGAATAATATTTTTTTGATAAAAGGCTTGATGTACACCTAGTGTTACTGCAACAGTTGAAGAGGACTTGCATTGTTATAATGTTGCAGAAGAAAAACAGGAGGTAAGTTGTTTCAATTTGTGATTTATTTTTTATACCAAAAATTATGAGGTTCAAGTCTCTTTTATTACCCTCATGATCCAATTCTATTAACTTATTAATTTCCTCTTTGATGGTTTGATATCCAATTTGTTTTCTAGACTACTTAGGACCAAATTGTTGGTTAGTTTTTTTTCTAGTTCTTTAAACCTATCTCTCAAGTTGTGATTTTCTTCAACCTCTCCTTCTTGGGTTGATTGTTTTTTTTTTTCCATAAATGGTATGTCAACCACCAATGGGAACAACTATCATAAATGGTATGTCAATCACCAGTGGGGACAACTATCATTGGTATTCAAGGAAAACCACCTCACTTGGAATAACTCTTTGGTGGTTGGTAAGGGGTAGGGCTTTCACTCTTGTAAAATACATGGATCCTTGGTCATTAACCCATTTCCTAAGTCCAAGAAAAATAAATTCTTAGCCAAACAAAAAAAAATAGGTCATACTCCAAAACCAAAAAATATTATATATATATGAAAGAAATTTATTAAAACATTTTTATAAGAAAAAACTATAAAATAAAACCAAAAACATTAATGGTTGTTAAAACATTTTTAAAGAATCTTTTATAAGAAAAAACTATAAAATAAAACCAAAAACATTAATTGTTGTTAAATATATATGGAGAAAACTATGAGAAACAAACATTGTTATATAGAGAAAATGATAGAGGATGATTTCTCTGCAAGTTAGTGTTCATGGGTTTTATTACAGCTACTAAAAAACATCCAGTGAAGACTCACACACGGCCCATGGCTCCACCAATGCACATATATATTATAGATTTATGCGATGTCTCTTCATCTGTTTGCTGTAGGGTGGCAGGGATGGAACATTTTGAACTTGGAAGCGTATATGAATCTTTTATCTTGACGTATGATAATGCCTATCAATGTTCTCAGAAAACCAAAAAAACATAAAAGTAAAAACGAAGCGAGTGGGATATAATTAAGGTGGAAAATGATGAAAAAATATGGCATGGCAGACAGTGCACTAAGCTAGTGGTGTACTCCGCTCATCAAGAATTTAAATTGATTGTGCTACTGGGGCAACCTAACATTGTGTACCCGCTCATTGCCCAATGCAGATAAGGATGGCCCCAATATATTAAAGCCCAGCATATGATAATATATATATATATATATAGTCACTGCTTTGCTTCACTCGTTCACTCCGATGTAATAAGGATCTATTATATCGCAGCAAGATTCTACTTGTCGTGAAATTGTTTGAAGTTTTGTTTCGTTTTGTTTGTGAATTATTTTCATTATTCAACTGCTGCAGCACGACAAGGCTGCGTTGGCATTACCAACTTGCAGTGTTTTGTTGGACACAGCGTTTACAAGGAGACAAAGACGTAATGTTTTATCGTGTTAACTACATGACGGTCATCGATTAAAATTATTGAGTTAATTTAGTGAAGAGAGCAGAGAAGGTGT
>ML784243.1:146042-170339 GCA_009831015.1 Picea engelmannii | reverse complement strand
TGGCTGAGAAGAAGAAACATGGGCCCTCCAGGGCCATGCTCAAGTCGCTCCTGCTCTCGGTACTCCATGTCTAGGACCATGTGGGCCTCGAGACATGATCTCCTAGTTATCCCTAGATATCGGGGATAACAGGGCCAAGTTGTCAGGCCTGAAGAGTGAACTCATGGGTGAGTTGCAATGTATCAACAAGTATTTATTGTTTCTTTTGATGGTGGTTTTTCTGACAATGAGTTCCCTTGAGTTACCAGTAGAGAGATTCCTAGCTACCTGAGCCAGAGAGACCCTGATAAACGAATGTGATGCCCGATGGACTGAGAGTAGTGAAGGGGTACATTCTTTGGGTTGGGTAGGTCAAGAGGAAGAAAGTTGGAGGAAATTTGGGATAACTATAGGATAAAACCAGTGGGTTGTTGTGATGTCCCATTCCCAAGAGTAGGTCAGCCGGGATTGACTTAGTAGTCTATTTATTTTCATAGACTATAGCCAGGCACAAACAGGGAACAAGAGGAGAAATAAGGGAGAAGTGATGTCTAAACAATTAATTAAGCCAAAAAACATAGGAAAAGTCACTTAAGCCTAAGTCAACGAAGAAATATAACGAAAAGGTGCTAAGGGGGGACTTAATTAATTAATTACTCAACTTAGGAGGAAAAGCACCTAGATTTATTGAGGTCAATGGTGAATTAGATCGGGAAGAGTAAAAAGGGAGGAATTCAACCTAATTCCTCATTATGCTATGTTATGATTTGATGTTGAGAGAGTTCCCAAAGGAGGAGATTTGACTTCTACTGTTTTGTGGATTTCAGGAGGAAACCACCACCATTAATCGGTTTCGGTGTTGAGAGAAACACCCTATCCCATCAGAGATACCATCTAGGTATTTAATCATGCGATTCAAGAGTATCCAATTTGCAGTGTTGCACAGCTCATCCAGTGAGGGTGCAAGTCAGAGGGAGGATTTGTGTAGTTGTATGAGATTAAAGCTCGTATTGAAGATCCCTTCCGACCCAGTTGAGATCCATCTAAGGCACATAGATTGAGCCACCTCCCATCAGATTATGATGGTGGAATATTTAAGGGCACAACATTCATCTATCCAGGGAGCAGTTCTTGTGGAAGGACAGTTGGGGTTATAGATGGAGTATCATATCAGATCCGAGGAAACCCCTATGACCCAATCCAGTGTTAGCCAAGGAAATCATTTTGAGTCATATAGCAGCCGATTTCGTTGGGGGAATCATTTGGGCACACTCAGAGAGTCCAGGAGGTGCGTCGACCCCTAGGGGGTGAGATCAGAAGCCTAAGATGACATATCTTCCATCCGACAGTCACCAGGATCGATCTAGAGGCCAGGGTGCTTCTGTTGAAACAGTTTCCAGCTCATTCTGACGGTTATAGCCTTCCAAACAAGTTTTCCAGTTTGTAGCGGTTACCGTGCTTCGTCGGAACTGTCGATTTTGTCGATCTATCCATGCATGCATCAGATCTGCCTTCATCTTCTGGTCACATGTATTTTATGTTATTTTCGTCACATGTATTTTATGTTATTTTCTTGTATTCCAATGATGATCCATGAGATCTAACTGATGAATATTTTTTATATTTCCAATATTTCATTGTATTTCCCTGCTTAAATCTCATAATACATATTATTGGGTGGTTGTTGTTCCTCATTTCCGCATGCATCATATATATATTTTTTAAACCATAATGTATAACATTCACTTGCGACAATCACAAAACATCTCAAGCACATAACTAAAACGCATACAGAAACCCCCAGAGTATCAGATCTGAAGATAAAACACATCCAGGAACCCCTAGAGTATCAGATCTATGAGACAAAATACTAGATCAACAATCGATATCCAGATCACCTGGATTAGGGATATTTCAGTGGTATCAAATATTTAGTCCTGCCAGCCTGTGACTAAAGACGATGAGTGCAACAGAAGACCCAGATGGTCGTGAGCACATAGGTGATGAATATGTCACTTACAACAGGTGCAAGGAAAGAAGGCCTAGGTCTGACTTTCCTTCTTTCCCTCCCAGCTCATAGGAAGAGGAAGAGGCACACAAAGAAGGAGAGAGGATGCTAGGAGACGGATGTGAGCGACCAGAGGGAAGTGGCAAGTGTTGTGGGTGGGAAATCCCTTCTACAGACTAGCATTAAGGGTTTTATCATGCATGCATAAATGACCTAACGTTTCCTACTTTTTACCAACATCCCAATCATAAACACCATTATTCATATGCAAATACAAGGTTAAAAAGATCCAGTTACTGTACCTTAATTTTCGTGTTTGATGTCGATCCCTTTAACGCTTGGTCGCTCCTTGACTGCAACTCTCCTCCCAACACTGAACTGCATTCATAAAAGACAAAAAAAGAACTCCACATGCATATAATCTATAAAATAATGGGTTAGAGATTCTATCCAAATATAATCAAATTTAAATATTGACAATCTCATGTGTCGGGACGGGAAAAGTACTTCTTTTATTAATTTCACAAGAGTAACCTTATAATAGTGAGATCGACCAATGCTCCTCGAATCTGTTCCTAGGCTCCTCTTCAACTGTGCTCCAACTGCTTCTGTATATGCTTCTCTTCACACAATAGTTGCAAAAGGTTGGGGCAAGGGGAATGCTAAATTGGGTATAGTTTCTTTGCTATGATTTTCCTCCTTCCAAATGGGACCCCTACCCCTTCTTTTATAGGCTAGAAAGGGCTAGGTATTTGGTCAAGTGACCGACTATGGGTGGTCAAACGGTTTAGTTAACTTACCCACAACTGTGTGTTATGTCTGTAACTTTCCATTTTTTCGTGATTTTTAGGTATACGCGGGATGTTGTGGGTCAGATAGCATACACACACGTGCAATAGTGGAGCAGGGCGCGCATGCCTTAAAAAAGAGTGTTTTTTAAGAAGTTGTTTAGTAGTGGCTTGGCAAAGAAGGCAAATGAGATGGACTGATGCCAGGTAAGCATGTCTGGTGCATTTTAGGGTTATAACAGATACCCTCTAATGTGTGAGGTTAGAAGAGCATCTGATGGCCGGAATACAGTATTAATCTTCACCGACATACCAAACAAGTGAGCCTAGAAACCAAAATTCGGGAGGTGCCATCTGCAAAATAACAATTGTCTCATCGAGGCGGGCATACCCATGCTCGAAATGAAATAAAATCATGGCTACCAATCAAATACACTGTAGATCCATGTCATATAACTATATAAAGTGTAGCCGTGAGCAATACACATCGGATCTACATCTCGAAATAAAAAAGATATACATGTATAGTATCCATCTTCAAGAAGCGAATAAGGCCTGATGGCTAGAGATGAGGCCTTTAGAGCTCAAGCAACAGCTTCAAAATCTTCACAACTCGGGTAGAAGTGTAATATGAGTGTACGACTTCAATACCCAGAGGTCTTTGACGTCTTGTCAGGAACGGACTAGAGGATTTTGATGATTAGGTTGAGGGCTTCATGGATTTCGAAAAAAGACTTGATTGAGCTTTCAGGATGACTGGGCATGAGGGTAAGAGACAATCTGCAAAGGGGGCCGAATCAAGCATGGTAATAACTTCCCTTGGACAATAACACAACAAAAGATGAGATTCATGCAACATGATATTTTGACATAAGTTCACGATGCAGGAGGCACCACAAACTCTCCATATGTTTGGAAGAATAACCAAATGGAGGAGGACACAACTCTATGTAGCAAGAACAACTTCCTAAGGTCATATTAAATCCCAGGGATTGACGAACAAACGAAAGGATGTGCTTTGTCCAAGGGCGACTCATTGTGCTGCCAATAAAAAGAAAATACTTTTCCCTTCCTCTTTTTGGGGTGTATTTGATTTTTTTGTCTTTTTCAATAATTTTGGAAAGCTTGAAAAAGAATAAAAGAATGCTACATTACAAAGGAGGATCGAGTGTCACAGGCATACTAGTTCCAAGCGCACAGAACACATGGATGCTCAGGGCAAAGGAACATATGTAGGAAAAGGACACTCGGGAAAAATCCTCCATGGGCCAAAGGTGTCAAGACGTAGAGGCAAATTTTTACAGGGATTGCGTATAAGGCATGCTTCAGATGGTTCAGTTGAGAGAAACATGGAGCCAACATTAGGCGAAAGATGCAGGTATGCAAACACGATTAATAAGACACACAATGGTAACGTCCTTTGATGTAATTTTAACGAGCCCAGAGAAGGTAAGCTCGACGGTTTTTCATATTTAAAGAGTTTGAAAAAGCATAAAAGGAGACTCCACTGGGGTACCTTTTTCGAAGATAGTCTAGTCGGCTCGAAAAAGGGGTAAACTAGCACCGACCATAAATCTATTCAAAACCATTTTAATGAGTGTGATAAAGACAAAATCACTCAGCATTTTTTTCATCTTTAAGGAGTCTGGAGAAAGATTAACAATGGACTCCATCAGGAATGTTCTTATGGACCAATTTAATGAGTGTGAAAGAATAAGGTCACTCGACGATCTTTTCAATTTTAGGGAGTATGAAAAGATCTTAACTATGGACTCCATGGGGGTTCCTTTTTCGTAAATTTAGTCCCTTGGGCCCGAAAAAGAGTTAAAATCATACATGAGAATACTCTTCTAGGGAACCAAAGCTCCTAGAGTATACCTTTGTTTGTACAGTTGACCATCCAGACTGAAAAAGGGGTAAACTACCGCCAGACAGACGTGACTTCAAATTTCAGTTTAGTGAGTGTGAAGGTCAACAAGATCGCTTGACAATCTTTTCATTTTTAGAGGGTCTGAAAAGGGCTTAAAAGAAGACTCGTGGGGGCTATGACTCATGTATGAAACTGGTTCAGGTAGAGCCCGCTGCTAGGCTCAGACCAAGAGTCTCTTCGATAGTGAACTTGGAAAGTCTCCCAAAAGGGAAGAAAACACAAACCATGGTGTAAGTCCTCCCATGGTATAGAAACCGTAGTCATGGCTTCAAGGATAGCCTCATCTGAAGGCAATTCAAAATTTGAGAAATCACACAAACGAGGGTCAGCATTCCCAAAGGCTGAAGTAAACTAACCATACTCTATATGACGATGGAGGTTCTGGCTAGGACTGGAAGAGTCTATCAATGAAGAATCACAAGAATGAGGGCTTTAGGATCTACAAACAACGAGATCAGACTCACAAGGATACTCAAGTCCACTTGGACCAAGAGGGGGAAGCAAGGGCTCCCATGCCCCCATTGGGTAAACCAATGGATCAATTAGTGATTCCAAGTATCGAGAAGGAAAACATGATTGCATAGGTTCCTGCTCAGAAGCAATTGAACACTGAGGATAAGATGCCACATAATTAACTCGTGGCAGGGTGGAGTCTACACGAGCACTAGGAACATATAAAGGGGAAGCCTAAACTAATGCTGAATTAGGATGGTGATTATCAGATGCTAGATGGTCAATAGTGACAATGCTTCCATTGTGAGGGAAATGCATCACCCAAAAGAGCGTAGATACCACAACGTTCATAGCATATACATAATCACGCCTGAGAAGCATATTGAAATCTAACGGGCCTTGCACCACTATAACATCGACACAAACAATATTACCACCTAAAGAGATAGGTGACTGAGGAAGAACCCCCAAATATTCACTAGGACGTTTGTCAAAATGCAACAACTCATGTGAATCAGATACAAGCTCGGGAGATCCCAAGACTTTCCAAATCGAGGAGGACAAAATACTTGCGGAGGCTCCTTCATCCACGATACATCAATAGATGTTTGTTTAATTAATTTCAACCCTTATTTGAAAATGTGCAGAAGAAGGAAGACGAGGCTCAACAAGATCATTCCAATCAAAGGAAACCATCCTAGGGCTTGGAGGGGGTTTGCTCAGAGCGAACGGAATGCCCCCTTATTCTGAAAGTACGGAACTGGAAATGATAAAAACACAGTTGGTAGACACTTCACTCCCCAAGAGAGGAGTGGGATCAACCGAAGATGGCATCAACATGACCACTTTTGTAGACTCGACACTCTTCAAGAGAAGAGTGGGATCAACCGAGTATTGCAATGGCGTGACCACTTTGGTAGACTTGACACTCTCCAAGAGAAGAGTGGGATCAGATGAAGATCGCGACAACGTGACCACTTTCTCAACCAATGACTGCATAGGATGCAAGATTATATGGTCTAAAGGCACCTCACCCCTCAAAAGAGGAGTGGGATCAGTCGATGATTGCATTGACATGACCACTTTCTCAACCAATGGATGGGTAGGCTGAGAGACTACAAGGTCTAAAGGAACCTTACCCCCCAAAAGAGGAGTGGGATCATCCGATGACTCTATCAACATGACCACTTTCTCAACCAATGGATGAATAGGCTAAGAGACTACAAGGTCTAAAGGCACCTCACCCCTAAAAAGAGGAGTGGGATCATCTGATGTTTGCATCGGCATGACCACTTTCTCAACCAATGGATGAATAGCCTGAGAGACTACAAGGTCTAAAGGCATCTCACCCCCCAAAAGAGGAGTGGGATCATCTGATGAATGCATCGGCATGACCACTTTCTCAACCAATGGCTGAATAGACTGTGAGGAAACCTCAGAAGACTCAGAATCAGAAGAGCTTGCAGATAGGGACCACAATCTTTGTACCTATGGAATTCCAGGGAATATATGAGTAAGGTGATCTCCCTTGCAAATCTTACAAGGGTACTTAGGCTTACGCCCTATCCGTCTAGGTTTCTCAACAGAATCAATGCCCCCAACATGACTAGCAATGGTTGGTTGCACATATTCGACATTACTTGTAGAGGGTGGTGATGGTTCGATAACATGACTTGTAGAGGCTACAGACCTATTGCCAGTATGACTAGAAGGGACTGGAATTTCCCCCCATCATGACTGGCAGAGGCTGGGTGCTTGCCCCCAACGTGACTTGTAAAGGCTGGGTGTTGGTCTTCAACATGACTTGTGAAGGTTGAAGACCTATCTCCGACATGACTCACAGAGGTTGGTGATTTCTTCTTCCTATTGTTCCTCTTTCTACTTCGTTTAGGCTTTCGGTTACTAGTAATTGTACTTTCACCAGGGGCGGGAAAAGGAGGAGGAGAAGACTTTGTTGACAAAGGAACATCAACATGGTGCCCATTGCATAAGGTGCTCAACTGAGAAGCGTCAAGAGCATTTGAGACATTTGGAATGGTGCCCAACCAAATCGGTAGTCCCACATTCAATCCAGGAATGTACAAAGTGGCCATCAAAGGGACACCAACATTTCCCAAGAAAGGAAAAGCACAAGAATCCCCTTGTGAAGGGGTTCCTTGGTTGGTATCATCGAGAACTTTAGCCATGAAGATCTTATGCACAAGTTCTCCCCCTGCAAGATCATTCAAGTCGTAAAATTCTCACACACTAACTCTGGCAAACCAGTGGTATCAAAACAATGCCTATAAAGAGGTGGCTCCATGTTTCTAAGCGGAAGACCAAAAAATCCTCATGACCAGTGGAGTGGGAGGTCTACCACTCTAGGTCAGAGACCCAAAGCAATGATTGACTAACTCACCATGGAAAACTAAGGAGCACAGAGAACACACTAAAAGTTTCTAAAGGAAAATCAAGCAAACAACTAACTAGTAGGAAGAACAGTTACACCAGCTAACACTAGAGCAACTTACCGGTGCAAGTGCAACTTGAATACAGAAGAACCCTCTGGGTATACTCTGTAAAGTGTGGCCCGATGTCTACCCTAGGTACTGTGGTATACTCCTGCGGTCACCCGTGTAAGTCCCTAAAATAAAGGCAACTAGGTTGCCAACTTGTGAACAATCACCTGGCGGGTACAGTTGACAGTTGGGTGGACCGCAATGAGCTGGGTATCAAGCCCGAAACTTATCGAGGGTATCGAAAGCAAGTGTTCCGGAAGACGACACAGGACCTCGAATGGATTCAAGACGCATGAAGCTCCATGGCAAATGCGATCAACGAAATCCCAAGACATGTCCTCTATATGCGTTCCCCACTACGCTTGGTCCGACTTTGGAGGGGTTATCTCTGCTACCTTTCCATAGGCGACTTTGTGTTTAGTCTTTGTGTTAGAGGGGGGTCCCAGATAATTTCCACATTACTGGACTTCTACACTCCCTAGCACAGGCTCTAATGTTTGATTTAACGACCTTAAAGAGTTTCTTCTCTAACCTAATTCAAGGCCCTAACCCTAAACTAGTTTATGGACCCTACAAACATAAAAGTCTAGTTATTTTTAATTAGCGTTCTTTTTAAGGCTTTATTTACTCAAAATGTGTGGTAGTGCAACTGATGTTGTTAAGACTCTTCCAGAAAAAATAAATGATAAGAACACTAGCAAATAACGATTATCTTTCTTATTTTCTTTTGAAATTCTTTTAAAATTAGAAGAAAACACAACGCTATGCTATTTTTTTTTCTTTATCAAATAACAATGCAAAGAAAATGCCAGGAAAGAAAGAGATCTAACAAACTAAGTTTTATTTTTATTTTTTCTTCCAATCGAAGCAAAAATAATAAAAGATTCTAAAAGAAACTGATGAATATACGATTCATGGCCCACCTAAGAAATATTTTGAAAAAGATAAGCAAAACTGACGTCAAACCCAGGCTACAGACTGCTATAATAGAGACTAGGACTAGGTCAAGAAAACCCCTGAGAAGTATGACTTCTGACAGGGAAGAGGATGACTGCCTCTTCTTTAAAAAAAAATTCTCAACACAGGCACGCTATTGACAGTTCAACAACCAACGTATGTATGTGGGCTATGCAAGTTCAAGGAGTGTGTGCACGCATGCAGGCCCACTACAAGCTGCACGCACCTCTGCAACTCCTCAAAAAATTGAAAAATAAGCAATCAAGCACTGGAAGGGAGTACTAGTATTGAGAACCAAAATCCCTTGAAGACACAGAAACTTACTTTGACAAAAAAAGATGCAAGGAAAAATCTAATCTAAGGTTATACCTAGGCTACAAACTGCAACAACAGAGACCTGAAACTAGATCCAAAAAACCCCTGAGAAGGATCACTTATGACAGAGAAGAGGATGACTGCCTCTCTTCAAAAAGAATTTTTTTGGACTCAGACACGCTACTGATCCTTCAACAGCCAACGTATGTACGTGGGCTGTGTGAAGTCAGGGCGCGTGTATACACGTGTATGCCTCTGTAGCTTCGTAGAAAAGAAAATCAGTCAAGCGAAGAAAGCAGGGAGTAATGGTATGGAAGACCATAATCCCTACTAGCTCAGACTCTTGCAGAAACTTAGAAAAAAGGTAATAAAACCAATTTAAAAAACCCAAAAAAGTATCCCCAAAAACCCTAGAGATCTCCCTAGTACAGTTGCCAATTCTGTTGGCGAAGTGGGAAATCCCTCCTACGGACTAACATTAAGGGTTTTATCATGCATGCAGAAATGGCCTAAAGTCTCCTACTTTTTACCAACATCCCAATCATAAACCCCATTATTCATATGCAAATACAAGGTTAAAGAGATCCAGTTAATGTACCTTAGTTTTTGTGTTTGATGTCGATCCCTTTAACACTTGGTCACTCCTTGACTGCAACTCTCCTCCCAACACTGACCTGCATTCATAAAAGACAAACAAAGAAATCTACATGCATATAATCTATAAACTAATGGAGATTCTATCAAAATATAATCAAATTTAAATATTGACAATCTCATGTGGCGGGATGGGAAAAGTAATTCTTTTATTAATCTCACAAGAGTAACCTTACAATAGTGAGATTGGCCACTGCTTCGCGAATCTGGTCTTGGGCTCCTCTTCAACTATGCTCCAACTGCTTCTGTATATGCTTCTCTTCACACAATAGTTGCAAAAGGTTGGGGCAAGGGGAATGCTAAATCAGGTATAGTTTATTTGCTATGATTTTCCTCCTTCCAAATGGGACCCCTACTCCTTCTTTTATAGGCTAGAAAGGGCTAGGTATTTGGTCGAGTGACCGACTATAGGCGGTCAAATGATTTAGTTAACTTACCCAAAGCTGTTTGTTCCGTCTGCAACTTTCCATTTTTCGTGATTTTTAGGTATACACGGGCTATAGTGGGTCAGTCGGCATACACACATGTGCAGTAGTGGAGTAGGGCGCGTATGCCTTCAAAAAGAGTGTTTTTTAAGAAGTTTTTCAGTAGTGGCTTGGCAAAGAAGGCAAATGAGATGGCCTGATGCCAGGTAAGCATGTCTGGTGCATTTTAGGGTTATAACAGTAAGCCCCCCATTGAACCAGAGGCATCCTTCATGCAGCTTATCAACACTATGTTAGCTAGTGAGCAGACCATGTCTCAATCCTTGGCACATGTGGCTAATAGATTGGCTATAGTGGGCACCCCGGGCACTCAAGCCCAACATGTAGCATGGGGGAACTCAGGGGCAGGAAGTAGACCCCAGTCACCCACTCGTACATACACCTCTATGAGCAGGATTCCCGGGCCTTTTTTCCCAATTTCCAAAGGGCACCCCTGATAGTAGCACAACTTCCGATAGCACAGAGGCCGCCCACACATGAAGAGAACATTGTAGAGTATCAGAGGGAGTCTGCAATGTTGTGCCATGAATTCCATCAGGACATGAGCCTAGTCGATTATTGTGGACTCAAACTCAGGAACCTCCCCAGAGAGCCACATAGAGGAGGGTCGTAGTAGCATCATGTGCATAACATTGATTTCATCTGGAAAGTTGGTAAACTCACCATACCTTATTTCGATGGATCGTCCAAATGCATTGCTAGAGCTTGGGTACATAAGTTAGAAACCTACTACAAGCTCAACCAGATGACTGAGACAAAGGCCATCAGTTTCACTACCTTACACTTGGAGGATGAGGCACATGAGTGGTTGTATCATGGATTGGTGACATTGGGTCATAGTCACATCACCTCCTACAGGGAGATCATAGAGAGACTCATGGACAGATTTGACAGGAGAGATCCAAATATCTATCCCAGTTGAGACAAATTAGCACAACAGAGGCATTCATCTCAGAGTTTCAACAGGTAGCAGTGGTAGTGATAGATATATCTGAGCCCTGGTTGATCATGTTATTCACAAAAGGGATCAAAGAACCCTTGATAGGATGGGTGAAGGCATATCGGCCTCACACCTTGCAGGATTCCATCCTATGCATTAGAGATTTGGTGGACTCAGTGCCAAAAACTAAACCCTTTTCCAAACCCTTCGTACCATAGAAGGATCGAGACCGGAAGCCATTCTAGAGAGAATGGAAGGGAAAGGGGAAGTTCGATGATGAGACGAGGTGAGAGATTATGAGGAAGAAGCTTTTCTTCAACTACAGAGATCCTTGGGTCCCGGGCCATAGGTGCATGGGCAAGGGAGAGATTCAATATATTAAGGTGGCAATAGACAATGTGGATAGTGAGGAGGAGGAGCAAGACATTGGATCCACCATATCAGAGGAGGAGTCAGAGCAGGCAGAGGAGCAACCTCCCTGTAGACCACCGACATCGGCAGGGGCCCACCCACCGGTAGTTCCACAGCTTCCTGAGCAGGCTAGCAGACAGAAACCAACAAAGGGAGGAGTCATAGCGACCCTTTCTGGTGTTCCAAAGTATGACACCCTCCGGGTCAGAGCGACTATTCAGGGGCAAGGAGATATCACCCCAATAGATGGTGGGGCCACCCACAACTTCGTCAATGCTTCATTGGTATCGAGATGGGCCCTTCAGACAGAGGAGTTTGAGGTATTTGATGTCGCAGTAGTAGATGGCCATAGAATGGAGTGTCTAGATAGAGTTTCGGACTTGGAGATCAAGTTAGGAAACTAAACTGTGAGAGATACATTTTATGTGGTTGACCTATCAAAAACAAATGTGGTTTTGGGAGTCCAGTGGTTTATGACCTTGGGTAAAATCACCACCAACTACTAGATATTGGAGATGGGATTCAGAGATAGTGACGGGAAGAGGGTTGTCCTAAGGGGCATGTCGACAGGAGCACCCTAGAAAGTATCATCCAAGACGATGGAGAGAATCTTTAGGCATGGGGAGGCAACATTTTACGCAGAGTTCTTGATCACTACGTGGAAGGATTCTGAGGGTCAACAACGATATTAGACAAAGATCAAGAACTTGTTGGGATGAAATCAAAAGGTTTTTGGTTTGATTCCACCAGGAAGACCGTTGGAAAGGGGATTTGAGCATACCATTGAGTTGGAGGAGGGGGACAAACCCATGATCACCGCCCCTTATCGTCATCGTAAGAGGTTAAAGGATGAGATAGAAAAAGTGATCAAGGAATTATTGGTGATGGGACATATCAGACCTAGTAGCAGTCCATTCACCTATTCAATTGTCTTAGTCCTGAAGAAGGATGGTACCATGAGGATGTGCATCGATTATCGGGCCTTGAATAAGAAAACCATCAAGAACTGGTATCCTATCCTTCGCATTGACGAGTTGATGGATGAGCTGCATGGGGCAGTTTTCTTCTCGAAGATTGATCTATGCTCTGGATATCATCAGATCAACATCAGAGAGAAGGACATAGAGAAGATGATATTTCGGTGTCATTTTGGCCATTTCAAGTTTCTGGTTATGCCATTCGGGCTAACCAATGCACCAGCTACATTCCAGTCTTGCATGAACCACATATTCAAGGGGAAGTTGAGGAAATCAGTTTTGGTTTTCTTCGATGACATTTTCGTCTATAGCAAGACATGGCAAGAGCATATGGGGCACTTGGAGGAGGTGTTGAGCATCATGGAGTCGCAGTCACTATACACCAAAGAGTCCAAGTGGTGGTTCAGGATGACAGAGTTTATTTACTTGGGCCACATCATCAATGTACAGGGGGTTCAAGTACATCAAGAGAAGATCAAGGCCATTTTGGATTGGCCAACACCTAGGAGTTTGACAGAGTTAAAGAGTTTCTTTAGGTTGTGCAGTTATTACAAGAGGTTTGTCAGGGGGTTTTTGAAGTTAGGAGAACCACTCACAGATTTGACCAAGAAGGGTGCCTTTCAATGGACAGAGGAGTCACAATGGACATTTGAGAAGATGAAGGAGGTTATGATCACATGCAATGTTCTAGCCCTTCTAGACTTCTCGTAGTTGTTCGTCTTGGAGTGCGACACATCGGGGGTGGAGATTAGAGCAGTGTTGATGCAGGGAGGTCATACCATTGTGTTTGAGAGAAGGAATCTCAGTGAGTCGGAGATACTATACTCTATTTACGATAAGGAAATTCTAGCAATCATGCATGCCTTAACGAAATTCATGCAGTATTTGGTGGGTAGCAGATTTGTAGTGAAGACTGATCACAATAGTCTCAAGTATTTCCTAGATCAGAAATACCTTAGTGAGAGAAAAAATAAGTGGGTCTCGAAGATCCAAGCCTTTGACTTTGACATTGAGTATGTCAAAGGAATAAGGAACGTCGTGGCAAATGCCTTGTCCAGGACGTCACCAGGGTGTTCGATGATGGACATTTGCACATATTGGAAACCACATTTGTTGGTGGAATATTCCAAAAACAAATTTTCTTGTGAGGTGATGGATGGGCAGGTGGTTGATGATAGAGACTAGGATCTACTTGGTTCCAGAATCTACCTTAAAGGGGAATATTTATAAGGTGTGTCATGATTCACTTACAACAGGGCACCAGGGGTATTTCAAAACTTACAGGTAGACCAAGGAGATATTCTCATGCAAGGGTCTCAAGAATGATGTATTGAAGCACATCCAAGAGTGCACGACTTGTCAGCAGAACAAGTCAGAGCAAACACACCCAACAGGGTTACTTCAGCCTCTACCCATTCCAGAGAAGAAATGGGAGAGCATTTCTATGGCTTTCATCATAGACCTCCCTCACGTGCAAGGCAGGGACTATATATTTGTGGTGGTCGACAGGCTGACCAAATTTGCACATTTATTTCCCATACCCATGGACTACAAGGCCATATAGGTAGCATAGTAGTTTTTCAGATAGGTATTCATATTGCATGGCCTACCCAAGCAGATAGTTAGTGATAGATATGGGCGCTTCATCAACACATTTTGGCAGGAGATTTTTTGGTTTACAGGCACAAAGCTAGCCACGAGTACCAACTATAACCCATAGACAGATGGACAGAAAAATATTGTCAACAAATGGGTGGAGGGGTATCTAAGGAATTATGTGGGAGGACAACAACACACATGGGTGAGGTGGTTGCACATGGTTGAGTACTTTTACAACACGACTCACCATATGTCTATCAGGATGTCACCATTTAGAGAATTGTATGGATACAATGCACCCACTTTTGTGGAGATTGTATTTCAGGATAGCAAGGTCCTGGGGGGCAAATATTGGGTGGAGGAGAGCCAAAGGATTCTATGGGCAGTGAAGGAAAACTTACAAGAAGCACAAAACCAAAAAAATATCTATGAAGACAGGAAGAGGGCCAAGCACAGTTTCAAGGTTGGGGAATTTGTTTTTCTATGGTTACAACCATACCGACAATACTCCTTGAAGAGGAGTGGAGCAGAGAAACTGAAACTGAGATTTTATGGGCCAAACACATTCATCAGAAGGGTAGGCAAGGTGTCATATGAGCTAGAGCTACCATAGGGTAGCAAGATTCATAATGTCTTTCATGTGTCTTGCCTTAAAAAGGTGGTGGGACAACATATCAGCACTTCAGAGGATTTTCCACCCTTAGATGAGGAGGGACACTTAGAGTTAGTGCCAGAGGAGGTACTTGAGCAGAGAGAGCGCAGGTTGAGGAACAAGATCATCAGGGAGTACTTGGTTAGATGGAGGAGACTTCCAGTGGAGGATGCCATGTGGGAGGAGGAGCATATTTTGTAGCACCCAGGATTGATGTTTCTTGAGGACAAGCAATCTCGAGAAGGGAGGACTGTGATGTCCCATTACTAAGAGTAGGTCAGCAGGGAGTGACTTAGTGGTCTATTTGTTCCCGTAGACTATAGTCATGAACAAATAGGGAGCAAGAGGTGAAATAAGGAAGAAGTGATGGCTAAACAATGAATTAAGCCAAAAAACATTGGAAAAGTCACTTAAGCCTAAGTCAACAGAGAAATAGAAAAAAAAGGTGTTAAGGGGGGACTTAATTAATTAATTACTCAACTTAGGAGGAAAAGTGCCTAGCTTAATTGAGGTCAATGTTGAATTAGATTGGGAAGAGTATAAAGAGAGGAATTCAACCTAATTCCTCATTATCCTATGTTATGATTTGATGTTGAGAGAGTTCCCATAGGAGGATATTCGACTTCTATTGTTTTGTGTATTTCGAGAGGAAACCACCACCATTGATCGATTTCGATGTTGAGAGACACACCTTGGCCCATCGGAGATACCATCCAGGTATTTCACTGTGCAATTTAGGAGTATCCAGTTTGTAGTGTTGCGCAACTCAACCAATGAGGGCGCAAGTTAGAGGGAGGGTTTGTGTATCTGCACGAGATCGGAGCTCGTATTATAGATCCCTTCTGACCTAGTTGAGATCCAGCTAGGGCGCATAGATTGAGCCACCTCCCATTAGATTTTGACGGTGGAATATTTCAGGGTGCAACATTCATCCATCCAGGGAGCAGCTCTTGTGGAAGGACAGTTGGGGTTATAGACAGAGTATCAAATCAGATTTGAGGAAACCCCTCCGACCCAGTTCAACGTTAGCCAAGGTGATCATTTTGAGTCATATAGAAACTGATTATGTTTGGGGAATCATTTGGGTTCACTCAGAGAGTCTAGGAGGTGTGTCGACCCCCAGGGGATTATATCTAGAGCCTCAGAAGACAGATCTTCCATTCGACAGTCACCGGGATCGATCTAGAGGCTAGGGAACTTTTGTTGAGACATTTTCCAGCTCATTCTGACAGTTACAACCTTTCGAACGAGTTTTCCAGTTTGTAGCGGTTACCATGCTTCGTCAGAACTGCCGATTTTGTCGATCTATCCGTGCATGCATCATATATGACTTCATCTTTCAGTCACAAGTATTTTATGTTATTTTCTTGTATTCCAGTGACGATCCATGAGATCTAAATGATGACTATTTTCTATATTTCCAGTATTTCATTGTATTTCCTTGCTTAAATATCATAATACATATTATTGGGCAGTTGTTGTTCCTTATTTCCGCATGCATCATATATATACTATTTAAACTATAATTTATAACATGCACATGAAACAATCACAAAACATCTCAAGAACATAACTAAAATGCATCCAGAAACCCCCAGAGTATCAAATCTGAAGATAAAACGCATCTAGAAAACCCAGAGTATCAAATCCGTGAGACAAAATACTAGATTAACAGTAGACATCCAGATCAACTGGATCATGGATATTTCAGTTGTGTGATATTGAGTTTTGAGGGGAATGTCAAAGGAAACCTTATTTTGTGGATTTGTATACCTAAGTCGGGGGTGAGTTGTTGTTGATATTTGGAACAACAACTCTATGGTTGGATGGAACGTCCTTCCTAGGCAGTTGAGTGCACAAAATCTCTTTTAAAGATAATATTTTATCTATTTTGATGAGTTATTTATGAGTTCATGGCTGTGCATTTACTCTGTGAAAGATAATGGTTTTATATGTTGTTGTAGATGTTTTATCAATTACATTCATGCTTGTTTATAATTTTTTAGTTTCATTTAATTATGGGTATTATAATCTGGTTGTAAATGTGAATAAGTTGTATATGATAAGCTACAAGAATCTAGTTAGTGGAAGAAAATTTCATTTTTTGTGTATTTCCACGTAGTAATGTTTCTTTGTTAACCTGGGGAACGTTACATAATGGTATATGAGATCAAGGTTCAACACTAATCTTGAATAGGCTAGGAGCCAACATGAATTAAGCATATTTGTGGTTATAGATTTTGTCGTGTGGCGAATTTTGGGAGAAATTAGTGAACATAAGTGAAATCTCCAAATTACGAGTAGATTTCGAGTTCCATTGCTTCAGAGTAGACGAAGAAAAACTTATGGCGTTGATCTATAGGTTACAGAATCGAATTCATCCATGGAAGCTGAATTCTTGTTTCTTTCAGAGCGTTTGTGAATTTTTGTATATTAATGATCCAGATTAATTCGACCATGAGGATTAACGATCGAGATTCAATCATAAAGTGGGGCATAAAGGTGAATTTGAAGGGAGGATTTTGATTGTGCGAGCTGAATGAACAAGGATCTATCATCGTATCAAGGGTCAATCCTAGCCATTCATTGGAAGTCGAGTTTCAAAACATTCCTGAAGAAAGGTGTGAGTTGAATTCCGAAGAAGAGAAGCCCAAAAGAATGAGAGTTGTTAGATCAATCGAGGTCATTCTTAGTCGTCATATCTCTTAAAGATGTTCTTTTGGAAAAGTTTTTTCGGGAGAGCTTGCTTGGAAGGTTTGGGCGTGTTTCATGTCCCAAAGGATTCAAACCAACCAAATTAAAGATCGAGAAGTTGAGGCTTTCTGAGAAGATCTATACTATCGGATGCAAGTGATTTGAACCATTAGATCTATCAGAAAGGAAACTTCAAAAAGGTCAAGGATCATGGAAAGTTATGTTTCCGATGAAAGGTTTATGATGGGTGAATTACAACAGAGTGAGATCGATAGGGAATCAAAATTCGGAGTTTGGAAAGCTCGAGGAGCATGGAAAGTTGTTTTTCCAATGGGAATAATCTGAAAGTGTTTTAGACTTCGGGAAATTCGTGTAACCAGGAATTAAATTTGTCCAATGGGAAGGTTTTGAAGAAGAGTTTCGAAAAGCCCGAGGAGGACTAATGACATCTTGGTAAGGCCAAGAAGATCAACGATTAGGATTAATCCCTATTTTTATATTAATGGTTTGTATCTAAAGAATTAATGAATTTTTCCATGAAAAATTCCAATTTTTTAACGTCTCCGTCTTGCATTTTGAGGGCCTAAATAATGTTTTTAGAAAAATAAATTTATACAAAATTGTCTATCCTTCTAGGACACGCAAATACTACTTCTAAAACGATAGAGTTCAGAGATATCTTTCCAACAAGCTAAATTGTTCACCAACAGAGCTTGTATGAGGGAGTTACAACCAAAACAGTCAAGGGTAAAAATTTAGTACCAGATTTCTTTTAAAGGGAATAACTCCTAGCTCAGGAGATAGTTTGGGGCCCAGGAGAAATCTATGGAAATATCATGGATTGTAAAATTAATCCATGGAACCATATTTGAGTTCTGGGTATCTAAAAAAATGTGTTGAGAGAGAAATAGGACACATGTAGCATGTAGGGTTGAAAAACAGAAAATGGTCAAAATTTTTGAAGACCATAACTTTCTGCTCATAACTTAGAATTGGAAATATAAATAGTCGATAGAATTGTATTGAGGAGGAAAACCCATCTATTAACCTAGAAAATCAATTTAATCATTAAATTTTGCATTCAAATCAAAAGAAGATGATCGGTGACACTAAAGGGAAGAAGAAAATTTATGAATTATTTTCCAAATTGTGTATGTATTTATTTTCATCTAAAAGAAATTGTTTGCATGCACATTTTCTACATAATTACAAGTTCATAGAATCAGTTTGGTTTCTATATGAGAACCATAAAAATTGAATATTCCCAAGGGTCCTACAGTCATGAGGAAGAATTCAGAGGTATGCATGTCAGCATGGGGGATGTTGAGACCAAGTCTAATGGAACAAGAGATAGGTAATATCCTATAACTATGAGGATCCTAAATAGAGAAGTGTGGAGATATAGAAATGATAGTGAAAGGATCATGAAGGTTGGTGAAGAGATACTTCAAAGTTTGAATATGTTGCATAAGAAAGTTAATAAAGACTCTGGCACAAAGCCAGAAGCTAGTGCTAGATATGTGACAACATCCAAATCCCATAGAAAAAGGGATGGGCATCAAAATGATAGGCAGTAAAGGAGTAGGAGTAGGCGCCATCATTCCCTAGAGAAATCCATTAGGACATATCATTCTATTTCAGGGCTAGGGAGTAGCCCAATTGTGTCCCCTATTAGGAGGTGGAGGAGAAGGCCTAAAGGAGACATATTGCAAGGTGAACTCAAGAAGATCAAGCCACCAAATTTCAATGTTGAGCATAGGAAGGGAGAAGAGGTTGAGGCATGGTTGTTGGAAATGAAGAAATATTTCCAGCTACATGATTGCCCCTCTAGGGTAGAAACAAGAATTGCAATCTACCACTTGTAGGTAAAGACAACCATGTGGTGGGATCAACTTAAGCAAGCCAAGAATCTTGATGAGAAGAGGGTCTCATGGAGGTAGTTCAAAGCTCCAAGATAAATATTTTTCTGAGAATTATTATGAGAGGAAGATGAAAGAGTTCCTTGAACTCAAGTTGGAAAGAATGAAAATGGATGAGTATGAGAAGAGGTTCTTTGAATTGTTGAAGTACGTGGACATCATAAAATATGAAAAGTTCAAAATCCAAAGGTTTCTTAGTGGGTTACCCTCCTTATATAATGACAAGATACAATATGATAACCCCGGGACTTTGGAGGAATCCATAAGGAGAGAAAAACATCTCTATGAGAAAAATAGAGGGAGTCCAGTCTTTCAAAAGACTTGGAATGACAAGATGAAAGGAAAGAGGGAGCAACGGTAGATAGGTTTTAAGCCACCCTTTTTCAAGAATAACTCTCCAACAAATCAACAATATGATTCAACCCAAAATGAACATAAGAAAACAAATTCTTTTGGAGAAAGGCCAAGGAAACATCCTATAAAATGTTGGGGATGTGAGGATTATCACTTTTATAGGGATTTCCCTCACAAAGGAGAAAGAATGAGGATTTTCCACAACATTAAGGAGGTTGAAACAATGGAAGATATGGGAGGAAGCATTCCAAGGATTTATGCATCCTTGGACAACAAGCAATCAAACTATCAATCGCCCATGATAGAAGTGGAAGGTAAGATTGATGATCAAACCATATCAATTTTAATTGATTCTGGAACTAGCCATAGTTACATAAACTCTAACATTATTGAAAGATTTCACTTGCAAATGAGTAAGCAAAATAAATCTTGGTTAGTTCAGTTGGCCACAAGGGATAAAAGGAATATTAATGAGTTGGTTAAAGATTTTTCAATAGACATGAATGGACTCAATAGAAAAGTAGATGTGAAAATTATACCTTTGGGTTCATATGATTGTCTAATTGACATGGATTGGTTTGAAAAACACCATGTTGTCCTAGATTGTTACAACAAGACAACAAATTGTTTTGATGAGAAAGGGAAGCAAGACAAAATTGAAGGCATTCCAAGAGTTGTAGTTGTTAGAGAAATTGCATCCATGTAGCTGAAAAAGAGTTTCAGGAAAGGATGCCAATTTTTTGTAGCCCATATGGAAGAGGTAGCTAGAGATAAAGTGGCAAGTATTGAAGACCATCTAGTCTTGAGAGATTTTGAAGATGTTTTTGAGGAAATTCCATGATTTCCACCAAATAGGGACATTGACTTCTTCATTTATTTGGTGTCAGGAGTTGCCCTAGTATCCAATACTCCTTACAAAATGGGCACACTAGAATTGAAAGAGTCACAAATTCAAATAGAAGAACTTTTGAAGAAGGGGTATATATTCCCAAGTGTGTCACCTTGGGGAGCCCCAATTATTTTTGTGAAGAAGAAATATGGAACATTGGGGTTGTGTATTGATTTTAGACAATTGAATAAGGTCACGATAAAGAAAAAATATCCCTTGCCAAGGATTGATCATTTATTTGATCAGTTGAAAGGTGCAAAAATATTTTCCAAGATTGACTTGAGATTAGGCTATCATCAAGTGAGCATAAAGGAGGAAGATATTAGAAAGACATCGTTCATAAAAAAGGTATGGGCATTATGAATTCACGGTAGTGCCATTTGGACTATTAAATTCCCAAGTTGTTTTTATGTATCTAATGAATGGAGTGTTCAGAGAGTACCTGGACAAGTTTGTAATTGTTTTCTTAGATGATATTCTCATCTACTCCAAGTTTGAAAAGGAGCATGAGGAGCATTTGAGAATGGTGCTAACTTTTTTAAGGGAGCATAAATTGTATGCCAAGCTAAGTAAGTGCATTTTTTATCAAAAGAAGATCCATTACTTGGGGCATATTATTTTAGCGGATATGATAACAGTCGATCCCGAGAAGATAGAGGCCATTAGAGGATGGCCAATGCCAAGAAATGTGACAGAGGTCAGATCATTTATAGGTCTCACGAGTTATTATAGAAAATTCATAAAAGGGTTTTCAAAGATTGCAAGCCTAATCACTTATTTTCAAAATAAGGGAGTGAAGTTCGAATGGACACCAAAATGTGATGAGAGTTTCTAGTAGTTGAAAAATATTTTGACAAGTGCACCCATATTAAAGATTGCAGATCTAGATGAAGACTTTGTAGTGTGCACAAATGCATGCAAGGAAGGGATCAATGGAGTCCTCAGTCAAAAATATCATGTGGTATGTTATGAGTCCCATAAATTAAAAGAGCATGAGAGAAATTATGCTACAGTGGGCACTCCAATTTTTTTATTTTTTTTTCTCATTTGCAAATTTGATAGCATCTATTCAAACAAAATAGGATTGGAATTTGGATTATCAATGAAATAGGATTTGAATTTGGATTATCAATGAAATAGAATTTGAATTTGGATTACCAACATGTGATGACTTGTACTAACAATTAAACTATGATGCAACAATGGAGATATATATAGGCTGCAAAGGAATTCATTCAACTTCAACAATCTGTCTATATGTGACATTTTTATAGTAACATAACGATTTTTTAAATGTATTACATTAAATATTTAGTTATATAAAATTAATTATAAATTTAATGAAGTATACATACTGCACTTGCAAAAGATGTCTAAATTAGTGAATCTTCCCATCACTAATTAAATTTATGCATTTAAAACATTCTAGGAGAACCTCGTTGTTGTTCTATAACTGTAATGTAAAAACAAAAACATGGAAAAATTTAAATAATAATGGCCCATTAATTTCACTGCTATAATCTTGAGTGTTGTAAATGGACACCCTCGATATGAAAACTAGCCATATTGTTTAAATTGTAATACTGATAATATGGATTTATTCATAAACCATGATTCATGTTTGTGTTGTAGTTTTAAAATGTAATATGGTGGTAACACAGACTCTAATGACATCACAAAATGATAAAATGTACCTAGAAACATTGTTCTTTCAATCTGCTCCCTAAAATAATTTCCCATGATGATGTTGTTACTTTACAATACATTTATTGAGAAATTTACGATGAGAAACACCATAAATGTTTTACCTATATCCAAAATATAATAGTAAAAAGAGGAAGACATGCTTCAACACTTAAATCATTCAAAGAAGTAGCTGAGAATGTAGGCACGAGATCAAAACCATTCTTTACAATGAATTTATCAAATGTGATGAGAAAAACCATAAATGTTTTACCTATATCCAAAATAGAATAGTAAAAATAGAAAGACATACTTCAACACTTAAACCATTCACGGAAGTAGCTGAGAATGTAGGCACAAGATCAAAACCAATGGTGGAAAAATTAATGAAGGGATCGCTTGATTCTACCAAATTCCAAGTCATATAGGCAACTACAATACACCATAAGTAAATGTTTACAACCTAGAAAATTGAATCTATGTTAATTTCAAGTGTTTTTAAATTTAATAGATTTAGTTTATATTTTTAAATTATATTGAAATTTATGTAGGTGATATTAACATTGATGATCAAATTTTAGAAAATATTTATACTGACAAATTTGGGGCCAAAAAACCTGACCATGTTATATGATATCGTGTTGAAAAGATTTATGATTATTTCAGTAATGAATCTGTAGAAACACAAGCTCAAATTTGGAGAGGTTTGATAGGGTTGAAAAAATTAAAAGAAGCTACATCATTATTGGGTATTCAAAAAATGACAAAAGATAGAAAAGTAAAACAAAGTGTCTTGGAAAATGTAAGAGATGCATTAAAATATTTTGGAAAGTCTAGAAAAAAAGATATCAATGTTGTGCGTAGAGTAATACAAACAACAGTTGTTTCATATAGCAATGTAAAAAACCATTTGACACAACATATGGCAAGATTTATGGGAAACTCAAGAAAAATGTTGTACAAACATAGAAAATTCCGATTCCAAATAGATGTTAATGATGAACTTACTTGTTGGACAGTTATTTGTAAACATCTTTACAAAGATAGACTTGCAAAAAATGATAAAACTATGGCCCCTAAATATTGGTTGGCAAATTATCATGTTTTACCAAATGCAAGGGATGTGTTGCAATGAAGAATAACATGAAATAAATACGAATATAATCCAAAACATATATTGGAAATGACACAAATAGAATTGTTCAATATGTTCAAAGACAATAACAATCAAGTTAAAATTTCCATCAATACATTTGTGCAACAAAAACGATGGTATGTTAAACCCATCACTATTTGTGACACTTGTTGTTGTCATTATCATGTGGAATTTGAGTTATATTATGGCACTTTTTTTTATTTTGTTAAAATGTTTTGGGAAAGTTCACCTCCTCCTTCCACAATCTGTGCCTTAATATCCTAAATTCTATGTGAAGGAAAAGGTGATGAATTATTTTACCAAAACAAATGTGTTGGTGGAAAGAAATGTGATCAATGTGGAAATCTAGCTTTATTTCACTCCAAGTATCATATTGATATCAATGATCAATCCTTGTCCCATATAATAGTGAACTGGAAGAGATATGAATATATCAATGTTACTTCTCCAAATTCTTCAAATCTTATTTCCAAAAGGATTGATTTGAAAGAGGATAAGATCTTTGTGATAGATTTTTTTGAAAAAGTTTGAAAATGAAATTTATAGATACACCAATCATTTTCATAGAGCTCGATGGAAAGACCTACAATTCAAACAATCTCGTGAAGTTTTTCCACCTGGGACAATTTTGTCAGTGGTTGATTTTGCAAAGAATTATACATTCGCTGCACTAAGAGAAATATAGAGTGAATATTATCATTTATATCAAGTCTCTATACGTGTCCACGTTCTATATAGACATACTCAACATAGTGTTGATAACATAGAAAGCACTAATGAGGATCAACATGCCATTAAAAAATATCACTTTTATATAAGTGATGATCGTACACACGATACTAATTATGTACAACATTGTTTTGATTTATAATATGATTCATTGAAAGCCCGTGGGATCGAATATAATTAACATTGGATATGGTCAGATGAATGTGTAATTCAATTCAAATCTTCAC
>ML784243.1:119683-139179 GCA_009831015.1 Picea engelmannii | reverse complement strand
TTTATTTATTTATTTATTTTTAATGTTTAAACAATACATAGATGTATGTGATAGATATAAATATATATTATAATTTATAATACAAAATTGTGCAGGTTGATATAACGATTTACTTGTTGGCATATGGGGCCTTATTTGTAGGAGATGTATTTATTGTAGTTGCACCTGTAGGCAATGATTAGAATGTTAAATATTATCTCTAGACATGAGAGATACATAGACATTTCAACCCCCTCTTCCTCAGAGCTACCCTCAATGTCGTAAATGGGTTCTCTATCAATAATTAAGCAACCCACATCCCATCTACGTCTCCCAACTTGTATGAAATCATCAATGTGGTCCTCAACTATATCTGAGGGTTGTTCCATGAATTCATCTGCATCACAAGAGTTGATTACTTCTTCACAAGACTAGAGAACTTCATTATTTTCAAAAGGGACAATAGATATCAATGTCTTGTTCAGGCCTTCTGCAAGAGAAAATTTATCGAGATCCTTTTTGAAATTTTCTTCATTCCACAGTCATGGAACAAATCATCATAAAAGTTTTCAAAATGATTATAATTCATCATGTTCTCTTCTTGATGTCTAGGAGAAGTAGGTGTATGAATGTCCTCGTCAAGCAGAAAAGAAAATGCTTCATCTTCATCATATGTCTTATCGTGATCTTCTTCAAACTTTTCTTCATCCTCATATACAGGATAACCATCTCTACAAAGAACATCCTTGAACTCTTGGAAAGTATCTTGAAAATTCTGAGTAGCTAGCCAATAATCCTTGAGAAATTATTCAATGAGCTTGGTAGAAGAGGGAATGCTCTTAGGGTTACATGAGTGTGCAAGAAAGTTCCTTTGACTTGATTCCAGTGAAGATACAAAAATACTCATTAGCACATCCTCATGTAGCACATCTAGTCTTGAAGCATACTTCATATAATTGATGACATGGGTGATTGCTAGAGTTGGGTCACCATTAAACTTGGGGAAAATTTCCTTCCATTTCGTTGGGAAAAGGTTTAGATATCCAGGAATATCCTGAACAACAAAAGAGGGATAAACCTTATGGAATTCCCATGGTAAGTCTCGTGAGGCCATGTTTTCACTACTTAGGGTAATACTTCAATGGAGTTTCCATATGAGCTCAAGGCTCATCAAAAGAAGGAAAGGGGAAAAAGGGAAAATGTGGGTTATGGGAAGGTGGAGTTGCCAGATGAAATTCAAGAAGAGATCATCAAAAAGGGGAAAAGGGAACGTCCCTTGGGAGGATTCTCCAGGAAAGATAGGCAAGAGACTTTGGGATATCTTTCCAAAGTATCATTAGGGTTCAGAAGATGATTCAAAATCCTCCTCGACAATGGCACCAAAATTTTATCGCACAAGTTGTAGGTTGGTCAAAGCCTGACCCAACCACCAAAATGGAAACAAATTAGAGATAAACTACCCAATGTCACCTTAGGAATGTGTTTCTGTCACTTTAGAGGTGACGTAGTCACCTCAAGGGGGGAATATCGGTGACCTTAGGGGGAAATGAGATAGAAAATGAGATGTATAAATGGATTCCCCTAAAGGTCAATTATAAATGGAAGGGGGAACTTGGAAAATATTCTTGGGAAAGTTTTATGGTTGCCAACACTTTGAGTGATCTTGCTGAGAAAAGAATACCTACCCAAGACACGAGGAAAACCAAGTATATGATATAATATGTTAGTTGGAAAATAAAGTTAATCTTGTTGTCCCTAATTGCAACAACAATCAGTAATATATATCAGCATATAAAAGATAATAAGGGATGCAAAATAAGTGCTAAAAGTCCAATTGAATTTAAATCAAGAGGCAAGCTAGTGAAGACTAGTTCAGTTCAACAATGATAGAGTAAGACTTTAACATAAAAGAAAGACTGCAAAAAAAATATTACTGTAGTGATATTTATCAGCCTTATGGCTGTAGCAAACCAAGACTTATAACAAAAAAATCATCCAAGTTAGTTTTTTGCATCCCTAATGGATGTAGGTTAGTTTTGTAACAACAACAAGTTATAATGGGTGAAAGAGGACGCCTCAATGAGGCAAGATATCATAGAGCTCAAGAAACAATCTCCAAATGGAATAAATTCAAAACATCAACTTTCCATGTTTACCAATGAAACTTTTATTTCTCCAATGCAACGACTAGTGCCTTTGATTATGGGTTAATGGGGTCAAAAGAAAAGAGCTATGGATACTACCTCCTTGGGGGTATAAATCCTCTTATTCCCCAAGGAAAGTAACCTTATCTAGGGTTTAAAACTAAGGGTTGTATGTCATTATACTTCCTTAGAAAACCCTTGTAAACAAGAATTCTATGCTTAAAATTATGATGGAGGTAAAGTAGAGGTGTATGCACTTATACTCCCTACATATCCTTAGTAAAATCAACCTTGAGCTTGAATTACAAATGATAGCAACAAGTAGAAAAGCCTTACCAATCCAATAGCAACAAGATAAACCATAAGATGTCAAGATAAACCAATACAATAGCAATAAAATGACATCTAAGAGATAGCACATCATCATCATCATCATCAACTCCATAACAAAAAAGACGCCATTTCATAACACAAGATAGCAAAAAGCCTCAAGGGTAGAAAAAATTTCAGTCCTCCACTTCTCACAATGGGAGAGTTTTGATTCAAAATGAGATCTTATGAGCTAGGTCCTGTAAAGACAAATAAGCACACCCTCCAAGGATCTCAAGTCAAAATATCATGGTGAGTAAATCAAATCAATTAAAGATCCACCTAAGCATGTGCATCAAATATTACCTAGTCAAACAAGTAAGTGCTCAAAGACATTATGCAACTTTCTAAGCTTGGGTATGGGAGGGTTGAAGAGGTGTCATATTGGGTATATCTTTCCCTAGGTCAAGGATTTTTTCCCAAGTGATCCCTCTCTAAGCCATGTGAAGTAGATGAAGTGGTTATGGATCAAGTCTCACTCGACATGTGGTTCATGAAATACAAGGGGTTGTAGTGTCTCATTCGTGGGTGCCTTTGTAGAGGGTGTGTGGCACCTTCATTTATAATGCACTTTTTCCAAACCCATCCTCCTTCCATTATTTGTTTCTTTAATTTTTTAAAGAACGAGTTGAAGGCCACTGTCCTGGCATGGTGTCCAGATAATGACAATGTCATTCACAAATACCTTGTGGAAATGAGAAGGTTGGCTCATGATGAGACCCCCTTTCTCTTAGTTGTGTAACTAAGAGCCACTACCTTGGCTTGGTGTCCAGATGATGGTAATTTCATACCACTAGATGCCCATGATCATGATAGTCCGACTCATGATGAGACCTCCTATCCTCCAACTAACCCCTTAAGCATTCACTATCATTTAATCTTGTAGGTCCCCCTTTTCTTACATCTAAGTGTTTCATTTATTTCTTAGGGAACCCCTGGGCGAAGCATCTAGAAGGTCTATATATATGATTTTATATTTTTATCCAACAAAAATCCCTTTGGGCCTTCAACCCCTTCTTCCCATGGAATGAGGACAACCCCTTCTTGGGTAAATACACCCTAAAATCCCAAGAGACAAGGAAAAGGGGGGTTTTAGGTGATGGAGAGTGGTAAGTATGGCTAGGAACAATACAATGGTTCTTCAAGGGAGTTCCCATTAGCATATCCATTCCTGAGGAAAACAAATTACTAGGGAACAATGTCAACCACCTAGGTGAAATAGAAAAAAAGGCATAATGTCCAAGCATATGTCATGAAATCTAAAGAAGTCTAAGATACAACATAACCAAAATGCCTCAAATATTGAAATGAAACTCACCATAATACCTAACTTGTACCTCATGGAGTAAGGATCAGTGCCTTTTGGAAGCCAGCTAGTGTGGTGGATGCCATCCTAAAACTCCATACCTATGTAGTGGTGAGAAGGGTTTTCATCTATGCAAGTGGAAACTATTGGTTATGTAGTCTCTCGCCACTCCATATATGCAACATGAGGACCTCGAGACATGATATCCTTAGTTATCCCACAAAATGGGGATAAAAAGTCCTATCCTTGTCTTTGCTCCACTCTGGCACAACATACTCTTACGCACTACCACCTAGTGAGGTTTATTTCCTCTTCATATTGGACTTGACCCCTTGTCATGCACCCTTGGCCAATTCTTTTCCACCTCTCTCTTTCACTCTTCATATTATCTCAATTCTTCTTGCATACATCTTAGCTATTTTTCTCCTCTACTCTTCTGGGTCCATTATATATCTCACCTCATCTCAACAATTTTTGGATCCTACTCAACAGATCCATCTCCTTTCTTACTTTCCCCTATATTTGTAGAAACCCCCCATGCTAGAGGAGTTTACTCAACCATTCAATCTGGCTCCATGTGCATCATCTCTTTCTCCTCAAACAACATTTTTATCCAAAGCGGAATTTTCTCCAGCATCTGCTTTCTTGGTCCAGCTGCAAACTTTCTTTCATCCTCACTGAAAGTGTTGGTGTATTCCACAAAAAATTCAACAATGTAGCCTTATTTTATTGGCACAAACCAAAATCAATACCCCGAGTCCACTTACTATCCAACACTTTCAATTCTTCAAGCTTGGCTTGATCCCAAACTATTGGCTCCAACGGCCACACCGAAGAATCGATAACAATTTTTCTTTTTATCCATTCGTGCAATAGACAAGGAAATTTAGCAAAGAAAAACTCATGCATATTATAGTAGAGATACCTCTCTTTCCATTTCTCTGCATTCACCCTCAATCCTTGAGTCTCTCGCAGGGAAAACTCATGTTCTTTTGCAACTACCCAGTCTTGAATTTCCTCCTTAGATGGATGCCACCTCATTTATTCCCTTCATCGTTCCCAACAAGACTTTCAGGTCTCGGAAACAAAACCATTTGTTGGGTGTTTTGTTCCACGCTTGTTCACATCCTTCTTAATGTTGGAGAATTTTTACCCATGGTTCGACCATAGTTGTCCAACAAAAACCCTAGAGCACTGGCATATCAATCCTCGACCAAGGCCGAGGAAGGTCTCACCCGAGATGAAAAGAGGATCACAGAGACCATAAGGTCTTGTGACAGAGATGAAGGATAAACACATGAAGAGTCATTATGATTGGCATCCATAGGGCATAAATTTGGCATCCATGGGGCGTAAGTTTGGTGTATCAACTTCCCGTAGCGTAACTTTTGTTGATGATTACAACTACATGAGACATCCTCTAGGACACAAACCTGAGAGAGAAGCCCATGCAATGGGTGTGTGGTTCCTATCTGAGATAGAACTGGGATGTAGTGATGGCCTCCTCCTTACAAAGAGTTGAGAAGAACTCCAGATGATTCTCCTCTATAACACAGTGAAAAAGAATATTTGTTGAGTTGGATGTGCCTGTGGCTAAGCACAAGGTGAACGTGTGAATTCCCATGAGTTGGGTGCATTGTTATGAGACAACGATGAAGATGATATATTAGCCTCCTATGAGAAGATATTTGAGATGATGAAATCCATGTGACTTTCCTGTGTAATGCAGTGGGAAAAAAGATTTGTTGAGTTGGGTGTGCATGTGGATGAGCATAGGTGAACGTGATCCTAGTGGCTAAGCACTAGTGAGTGTGGCTCTCCTGTGAGATGCAGTGAGATAGAGATATGGACATCCCTATGGATGCGCCACTAGTGGTTGAGCACTAGTGGGTGTATGCGATCCCTTGTTATATTGTTCAAGAGTCAAACTTACCTATAACCCTAATTGTAATGTAAAGGGTACAGGTCGGCCCCACCTTAATGTAATAGATAATTAATGTGAAAGATAATTAATTTGGTTATTATTAATTATATTGTGAGATAGAGAGATCGGTCTTGTTGTGCCAATAGACACTTTTGTTGACAAGTTCAATCTAATATAAGTAAAGGTAAATTCCTCATTGAGGAATCATATCTTTTGTGTGAGTTTTGAAATTTCAGCAAGTACATCTTCTTGGGAAAAGTGTTTACCTCCCTTGGGCGTTAGTCTTCTAGGGTTTGCAAGCACCCTTTTGTGTGTTAGGTTTTCTTGGTGGTGGAGGTATTTCTCTTGAAGAATATAGCAAAGGATTGGTTGGGTTTTCTTCCCTTGTTGAGAAGAGTTTTCCAGTATATTTCTTGTGTACTTGTGCATGGTGTTTCTTCTCTTGATCTTGGTTGCTGCAACAAAATTGTTTATGGTTTAAGTAAAATGATAAAATGGAATGAAATTCATGCTTAAACCTTTCATATTGAAAAATCAACATGGTTTCAGAGCATAGGTCTTGAAGAATCCATTGAACAAGCATCTACCAGTCATATTCTTCTCATTTCTACAGAACCATATGACCCTCCTAGTTTCTAGAAAATTTGTACGACCCTCCTTTCTGTGGTGTTCTAGCCCTTAATACTTGGATGTTGGGGCTGAAATTTGGATAGGAGGTTATGGCGTCCTTGAGCGCATCTCCATAATCTCTTAAAGTGAAATTCCAATATTTTTTTATTTTTGGCCCTAGGGTTTCTAGGGTTCCGCAAATTTCTGCATATTTCTGGTTTTTAGGGTTTATGCAGCTCTTTGAAGAAGCCTTCGAGATTAACTGTGTTCTTCTCAATTTCAAGGCTTATTGTTGGTATTCATAAGCCCAACAAAACCTAAGGTTTCTATCCTAGCCTAATCGTTAGGTTTTCTAGCCCAGTTGACAAGGGTTTGTGAAGAATCTAAAATTATCATGAACATAACTATGATGAAAGATAAGCTTGATGAATCAAGCAACTTAAAGTCCCTAGAAGACAAGACTTCAGAGGAAGACTTATTGTGGGTGATATAAAAAGGTGACACTGTGACTACCTTCTTCATGAAGATGCCAGAGGACAGAAATCAACCAGGTTCCATTGGAGAAATCATATTAGCACCCTCAGGTATGCACTTGTATTGTATTATTTGTATCAATTTCATGAGGATAATTGCAAGAGGAAGGAACCTTTTTCTAAATTCATGGATCCAGAGGGATCTCAGTGCATTCATAAGAACAAAACATTGGAAGTAAAGACTCCAGGTTTGATTTTTGAAATTTCCATTCCTCTAACCTATATTTCTAAAGTTTGCTACATTACAAGTAGGTGTTGTAACTGAGAAAACAATCCTTAAATTGCTTTTATTCAAGAGATGCACTCATGATTCTACTTTAAGAGATATTCTTGTTTTGGTTCCTCTTGTTTTCTTGTTCCAGATAGTTTAAAAACAAAGGAAGATGTTTATCCTTCAGAGGGAGTCACTTGACTCAGAGGGAGTCAAAACTATTTGAGAAAGAGGAAGAATAGAACCATCATTGAGGCAACCAATGCAATAATGCATGATCTGAATCCTTCTATGATTCCATGGGTAGAAGCACGCATGACACAGTATATGTTCAAAACAAGAGTCTTAACCAGACTTTGAAAAAAATAACTCCCGAAGAAACCTTCATCAGAGTGAAGCTCGAGATTGAACACTTCAGGATATTTGAGTGCCCAGTGTATTTTCATGTACCCAAAGAGAAGCAGTCCAAGCTAGACCCTTCAGAGAGAAAGGATACAGTTATGGGATAACAATGAATCTTCAAAGACATTCCAGATCTACATCCCTAGTCAGAGACAGATTGAGACAAGCAGAGATGTTGTCTTTGAAGAAGAGATAACCTTTCAAAGATCCAAATAATCTCAGATGGAGATTGACAGTGAGACAATACTTTCTCCCCCTTCAACAGTTTAGAGGGAGACATAAATTATTCTATATGATTCAGTTTCTCCAAGTTGATATGTCCATAGATATTGCAGTAGGGCATAAAAGGCCTGCCTAGGCTCACTCTGCAAGAGACAAAGAAACATACAAGCCTCTCAAGGAACATCCTGAGAGAACAAAGATATTTTTCAAGCTACTCTTTAGCCATGAGCCACATCTTTGATTTTGAGCCTTCTTGTCATAGATAAGCAACAAGAAAACAGGTATGGCAAGATGCCATAACAGAAGAATACCAGTATATCTTAAAGAATGATGTATAAGATATTGTTCAGAGACAAGAAGGGAAATTTGTGGTGACTTCCAAGTGGATCTATAAGATCAAGCATGCAGCTGATGGAAGTGTCGAGAAATACAAAGTGAGATCTATATCCAAAGGACTCTCACAAATAGAGGGAGTTGTCTATGATGAGACACTTGAGCTAGTAAGCTCGATACACTTCCATTCGTACTACCATCCATGAGTTGGAAACTATGTCAGATGGATGGATTCTTGATGAGTTTGGGTTTCATCAAGAGCATTGCTTATCCAAACCTATATTATTACAGTGTTGGTGACAAGAGCCTAATTTTGATGACTTATTCAGAAAGCCTTAGTGTTGGATACAAGTAAGCTTTGAATTTTGATTTCGAGATGAAGGATATAAGTATGATGCACTACTTCTTGGGAAAAGAAGCATGACACAGGACCGATGATATTTTCCCGAGTCAAGGAAAATATTCAATGGGAATATTAAATAAGTTCAGTATGATAGAATGCAAATCCTCGGTGATGGATTTGAAGAAAATGAATGATGATGATTCAGACGAGATCAATCCACAACTGATTGGATCATTGATGTATCTGGTTAACACCAGAATTGATTCATGCTATGCAGTGAATGTACCTATTCATTCCATGAGTCAACCAAGATAGACTCACTGGACAACAAAAAAACATCTATTGAGATATCTACGAGGCAAAGCTAGATATGGCTTGAGATATGCCGCCAGTGAAGACTTGAGTTTGCAGGGATATGAAGAATGGAAAGAAAGTATAGTGGACTGGAAGAGCACATCTGATTGTTGTTTGCCATGATTTCTTGGTGCAACAGGAAACAAATCTATGTGGCCTTGAGTACCACATAAGAAGAGTATATATCATTGAGTGTGCGAAACGGTGTGGCTTCATAAGCCTCTAATAGATTTACTTGATCATGAGATCGATCCTATGATTATAACCAGAGCTTTGTAAAGCTCTTTGAGAAACTTGTGTTTCGTGATAGATCAAAACACATTGAGATAAAACATTATCTTCAGAGACATAATGCAAAGGAAACCTGTACACGTGCAATACCTTCCTACACATGAGCAGTTTGCAGACATCTTCATCAAACTGACTTGGTGAAGAATACCTCTCTAGTTGAGAGGGAGTGTTAATGACTATATCCAAGACAAAGTTCAAGTACTTCCATGCGAGACTTGGTCTAATGGAGAATGCCTCCCTAGTTGAGAGGGAGTGTTGATGATTACAGCTGCGTGAGACATCCTCCAGGACACAGACCTGAGAGAGAAGCCCCTGATATGGGTGTGTGGTTCCTATCTGAGACAGAAATGGAACGTAGTGATGGCCTCCTCCTAACAGAGAGTTGAGAAGAAATCCAGATGATTCTCCTGTGTAACGCATTGAGAAAGAAGATCTGTTGAGTTAGACGTGCCTGTGGTTGAGCACAAGGTGAACGTGTGAATTCCCATGAGTTGGGTGCATCATTATGAGACAGAGATGAATACGATGCATTAGCCTCTTCTGAGCAGAGAGTTGAGATGATGAACTCCAGGTGACTCTCTTGTGTAATGCAGTGGGAAAGAAGATCTGTTGAGTTGGACGTGCCTATGGATGAGCACAGGTGAACATGATCCTAGTGGTTGAGCACTAGTGAGTGTGGTTCTCCTATGAGACACAGTGAGATAGGGATATGGACATCCCTATGGATGTGCCCCTAGTGGATGAGCACTAGTGGGTCTATGGGATCCCTTGCTATATTGATAAGGATTCAGACTTACCTATAACCCTAATTGTAATGTAAAGGGTACAGGTCGGCCCCACCTTAATGTAATAGATAATTAATGTAAAATATAATCTAGTTATTATTAATTATATTATGAGGTAGAGAGGTCAGCCCTGTTGTTCCAATAGACACTTTTGTTGACAGGTTCAATCTAATATAAGTAAAGGTAAATTCCCCATTGAGGAATCATATCTTTTGTGTGAGTTTGGAAATTTCAGCAAGTACATCTTCTTGGGAAATGTGTACACCTCTCTTGGGTGCTAGTCTTCTAGGGTTTGAAAGCACCCTTTTGTGTGCTAGGTTTTCTTGGTGGTGGAGGTATTTCTCTTGAAGAATATAACAAAGGATTGGTTGGGTTTTCTTCCCTTTTTGAGAAGGGTTTCCCAGGACACTTCCAGGGATGATTTTAAGGATGGAAATTTATATTAAAATGTAGAAACATGGGCTAATATTACTAGTCCTTAATATGCAAAATGTAAAATGTTTGGCGATAGTTTTTTAAAAATATTCAAATTTCTAAGGATTTTATATACTTTCTATAAATTTTTGGTGATTTGTAAGGTAAAATATTTTTATTCTATGGAATTTGGGTGAATCGTTTTTAGAAAAAATGGAAATTGGCGAATCGTTTTTTGGGAAAAACCATGGCAAATTAGCCCATTTGTGAAATTTAGCCCCTAAAATCATCTATGGATACTTCTTGTGTACTTTTGCATGGTGTTTCTTCTTGTGATCTTGGTCATTGAAACAAAATTGTTTATGTTTTAAGTACAATGCTAAAATGGAATGAATTTCATGCTTAAACCTTGCCTATTGAAAAATCAACAACTTTGTCATACAATCTCCGTTTGGGGTGCACGATAGCTCATTAGAAAGGTCTATCTGATGAATACACATGTTTTTGTCAGACTCTGACTCCGTCTAGATTCTGACTGTGGTGAACTCTAAAATTGTTGTTTAGGGCCTTAAAACAACCCTAAAAGTTCGGGACTTGAAAAATAGAAACAAAACTACCAAAATGAGCTAGCTGGAATAGGTGGGTAGCCACCGATATCCATATGGATCAATCCTCCCTCCTTAGGAATCAATGGTCTATATTGCATTGAGTTCCAGGGGGAGAGGAGAAAGTGATTATTGAATCTTAATCTTGTTGAGTTTCTTGCCTTGCTAGAGTTGTGTTGCTTAGTTTGTTGAAGGTTGTCACAAACATGTTGTTGATGGGGCTCATTTTGTTCAACCAGTCAACATTTGGGATTTGCTTCAACCTTGTCGACCTGCTTCTATTGGATAGAAGGTGCTTGGGTCGAGGTTGTAGTGGTTGCAATGTCCTTCTGTTTACCTTTTGAACAAATTTTGAAGAAGCTGAATTTTATAGTATGAGTTCCTACCTTGCGACATTGTTTATTTGGGAAAATAGTCGGAATTACCTTTGGTATCCTCTAGAGATGACCCCCCAAAGTGAAAATGACATTACGGGGTTGAGACTCAGAAATAGCATGGTGCTTCCACATATATGGTTTTCCCAAGTGAACATGACAGACATCCAGTGGGGTAACATCACATAATACCTCATCCTTGAAGGGTTGGATGTCGTATTACAATTGACACTAAGGGTTGCCAAAAATATCTCATCCTTGGCGAAGCCACCCGATGTTGTATGGATGCGGGTGTTGTGTTGTTGACAATCCAAACTGTTTGACAACCTCTGCTGAGATAAAGTTCTTCTGGCTTCTGCTATCAACAATAAAATGTAGCGGGGTCCCCTTCACCCACATTTGTGAATGAAAAAGGCGCTTCCTCTCTTAAATATCTATTGGTTCTTCCGGTTGAATTGTTGTGGTTGCGACAATATTAGTGGGGTCTACATCGATGATCTGTCTTCTATCGGTATTTTCTAAATCAGATTCCGAATCAAGGTTTGACTCCTTGTCTTTGATCTCGGCCACCAATGACTGTTTTGAGCGACATTCATCGGTTTTGTTCCAGGGAATTTTGTGGAAATCACACCATTTTCCAGTGTCCTTCCTCTTTCCATTACCCTTCTTTTCCTGTGGCTTGGACTAGTTTTCTGAAGGTTGGTTGTTATGGTCATCTTTACCATACTTTGGTTGTTGTAGATTTGTAGACCCAAACTCTCGCTTGTTCTAGTGCTTAAATTTCTGCTTGATTTTGACAACATATCGATAGGCAACTCCCAACGATGAGATGTCCAGAAAATCCATTTCGGTTTGGATGTACTTGTGTAGAGCCTCGCGATATCTAAGAACCAAATGCCACTTAGAATCTTTGATACCCAGCTTAGTGCGCAAGGTATGGAAGGTATTGGTGAACTCTGACACTGCTTGGCCCCTCTCTTGACGTAGTGTGGTCCATCTCATGTACTAGTCGTCATAGTTACCTACATGGTAATATTGTTCATTGACCGCATCCACAAAAAAATCCCAAGTGGGCTCGACCCCATATATTCCAGACTCCTCTGTGGAAATTTTCTCCCAGTAAGTTTCCCACCAATGTTTGACATGGGGGAGAGCCTTAAGGAGTGCGAAGGTGATATTTTCCTTGTTGAAAAAATTGTGAACAGAGAAATAACCTTCTAGCAGATTTGACCATTTTTCTAGGGCATCCACATCTATCTATCCTTCAAATACTGGAATATCAAAATTAACTTGTACCTTGAAAGGTGAGGTGCCTCCAAAGTGGCTTCTTGAGGAGGACACATCGATTTTTATCGGCAGTCATTGAAGGATGTGGAAAAAATTCTCCATCATTTCGTCCCTCTATCGCGTGAGAGCTTGGTCAAGCAACAGATTAATAGAATCGTCTGCTCTGTCATTTTTCTTTTCTTCCACCATGGAGGGTTTCTTGGGCATGCGAGAATGATTTTCCTTGAGGGAAACAAGCTCTAGACCCAACTTTCTATACTCAGACCTCGTCAGGGACATGCACTGAAAAAAATGATCAAGAGCAGCCTGCTCTGATACCACTGATTCAGAATATTTTCGACATGAAATGAGAGCGGAGATATAATAAAGAAATGTACAGATATATATCGGATATCCAATAATATAACAAAATTATATCAGATATGAAACCATAAACACATAGATATAGTAATACACAATTTCTATTAATGAGCGAAATGTACAAAGACTGTAAAAATACAGATTGAAAGACTCGCTAGAATGGTGGCAGCTTATCTCTGAGAAGAGATGTGACGACTAATTGCATTCACAAGAAGATGATTTACAATGAGGCTCTAAAAGGATTTTTAACATAAAGAAAATCCAAAACCCTAACCCCAGAAGATGAAAAGCCAACAGTTTTGTGGACCGAGTGTTGGGTAGTTTGGTGTATCAACTTCCTGTGGCGTAACTTTGGCATACAATATCCGTTTGGGGCGCACAATAGCTCATTGGAAAGGTCTATCCAAGGACTACACATGTTGTTGTTAGACTCTGACTTCCTCATGTGGTCTTTTCCTTCACTTACTTTACCTTTTCTCCCCAAAGTCACTTTTAAATTATGACTTGTGCTTAGGTGAATACTTTGAGGTTTCTTAGTCCCCATGACTCATGAGACTATAGTCTAGTGGGGAAAACTAGACTACTAAGTCTCTCCTAACCTCTTATAAAGAGGTGGGGGAAATTACAGTCTCACCTGAGATGCAAAGAGGATCACAGAGACCATAAGGTCTTGTGACATGGATGAAGGATAAACACATGAAGAGTCATCAAGATTGGCATCCATGCAACTCACATGTGATCGATTATTATAACTAAAAAGTAAAACAATACACACACATATTCAACTCATACATGATAGACACATAATCTTTATTACTAGATTCATTTGAATACAACACATGTATACATTGCGCAGAACAGATATATATAACAACCATAAAACTTCATATATTTTCTATATAAATCCTCAAAGTTACAACACACTATGCAATGCGCCTTTTCTCAACACTCAGAGACATAAAAAACACAAAGATATATTCAAAACCATTACAATATTACAACATGATTAGAGCGAGCTCAATACTAAGGACTCAATTAATCTCTTGTCTTAAATATCTAACTAGCCAACCAACCCTATTTTTTATATTAGTGTTGCTTTTTATGAATTTCTCTACTAGGGAGTATTGTCTCTTTCTGCTATGATCCACTCGTTTGTTTGAAAAAACTACCTCGCACGCTTCTGGTGTATATCAGTGCTCCACATAGTATTTTTGTATCAATGGAAATATAAATTGCCTGGCGAGTTCGTCCTATGGCATTCTCATGTCCTCGTATGCTGCTAGCAGTAATCATTAGGGGAGATTTCTCGATGATTCCTTTCTTGATTTTGACAGGCATCCTCTTGATTTCCTTAGGTGCACACAAAATTATGAAATGAGCGCGCACAACTTTGTTTGTGTGCGTGCGCAAAACTGAACCCAAAACTTTGGGTGCCAACAAAAGAAAGAGTTTACAAGGAGACAAAAAGACGATGTTGTATTGTGTTTATGTTATCTACACGACATACATTGAATAAAATTATTGAGTTAATTTAGTGAAGAGAGCAGAGAAGGTGTTACAACTAGTTGTACCTAAAGAAGATGTTGTCTCCCAGTGTCTTCCTCCCTTCTGTCAAACTGCGTTGGCATTACCAACTTGTAGTTTTTTTGTTGGAAACAGAGCATTTATGAGCAGACAGAGAGATCATGTTGTATTGTGTTATCTACATGAGGAGCATTGAATAAATTATTGAGTTAATTATTGTAGTGTTGCAGCATGACAAGATCGCGTTGGCATTGGCATTACAAATTTGCAGTGTTTTTTATATGTAAACATGAGATGATGTTGTATTGTGTTAACTACATGGTGGGCATAAAATGAAATTATGAGTTATTTTAATGAAGATTTTGGGGACAAGACGCTGCCGAATTTTGGACTGAAATCAACCATAAACCAAAAATTCAATTAAAAAATCTATTGCGTGGACTAAATCCCTCTTCCCTATTCATGGACCATATACCTTAATACTACCTTGTATCTTATTTAAAGTGGGTGATTAAAATTTAACGTTGAAGCACGTGTGTATTTCACAACAAATTTGTAAACTACGTGATTATGTATGCATCAATAAAAGCTTTGCATTCATAATTTGCCAAAATCTCAATGTATGCATCACTGAACTTCACGTTAAGTCACCAACATAATGTTCATGTATGTATATCAAATAGAAAACAATGCAATATATACGATGATCAGTGCTAAATAGATCGTAGGAATATGGGTGATATATACTTCCAATTTAACAAGGTCGAGAGCAGCAAAGATGCAAGTACCTGCCAAAGTAATAAAGATATTGCTATAAATTATCTGGTTTTGACAAACATGTTCTTCTTTAATAGCTTCTGCCCCTTATGCCTATGATCTTTTAAATTATATTATATGAGCAATAATATATTATATTATATTATATTATTACTCACTATTCTTGTGCCTATGATCTTTTAAATTATATTATATAAATTATTTAATATAATATAATATTCTTTTAAAGTACTTAGCACTCTATCTATGACTTATTCTCTGAGTTATCTAGGAACCCAAATACCAATAAATTTTGAAAATAGATAAATGCTATATAACTTTCTTAGATTATTATGAAGGTGTGTGATGCTCTCCCATATTAATTTACAACTAAAAAGATTACTTATACACTTTGTTCACCCGATTGGCTACCATATATATTGAAATGAAATCTTTGATAAGGTGTAACTACCTAATATGGTTAAAAATTTAGTTTAAAGTGCCTTTGATGATGTCATGGATAACATAATTAAACATTGCATCAAGATTAATGGATTTCTTCTCCATAAAAATGTAAAGCAAACTGAGATTCAAAAGCCACTGCATATGATACCATAGCAAGTGGCTGGGATGGTTTTATCATTTCAGGAATCTGGTAAAATAGTTTACCCAATCTACAAGCGATCAAAACATAATGCAAAATATTGTTGTTCATTCTGTTAGGGTGGGTCCTGCTAAGGCTAAGGTGGATCCTGTTGATGCGAGGAATAAAAGTTATGATTCTACAAATAGAGAAAGTGAATTTAGTGGGTTTTTGTTTTCAAGGCTCTTTCTTTAGCTATTCAAACTGTACATGTTTAACAACCATATCGCCAACAAAAACACCTACAGGTCAATTTGAAAGGAAGATGTTGGGTATGACGCACTCATGATATTATTGGCATATTTGTATAGGAGGAGAGTGAAGGCACCTCAACCAGAGGTTTGTATTTATCCATCAATCTAAACGCGTTCCTATTAGCCTACTCAAGGGGCAGTCAATTGTAACACTATCATATTTTACAGGGAGAGGTGCACTCATTGTTAATTGATGTATAATGATACTATTGTAGTTGAGGTGTGTGGATATGGATAATTTACAGCAAGGCACTATGGCTGAATTGTGGAGATTCTTTTGGTAAACTATACAGGATGGCCTTGGATTTTTCACATGCTATCAGGTAAGCCAGGGCAGCCCCGATATTGTTGCATTTACACATTTCTCGCAATTTTTTGTTGTTGTGGGATTCAAGTTGTAGTGGGTTTGGTGGGCCACTATTAGTTGACTATTCTAGTGCTAAACACCCCTAGTAAAAATAATAAAATAGTTGGTCGCAAAACATCATGCTAATGACTCTTGGTTGGCACTCTCGCCCTCTTACCCACACCCACTTGAACTCAACCTCATCCTGTTGGGCTCTAAATGATTAGAACATAGTGAGAAGGATAATTTGTGATGGGATATCCCATCACAAACTTCAATATCCCATGGTTTCCACTATAGAGTATATTTAGCATAACAATTTAGTAATAATCTCAATCTTTCTGAGTTATTCTGGTATGAAACAGTAGTGTAGGGAATGTGCTAAGTTTGACTTTATGACTATTTCTGAAAACAAAACATAAATGTTTCCAAGAAAATATATTACATAATTTAAATATAAACTTATTATTTGATGTACTCCTCCCAAATGGAGGATTTACTCCTTATCAACAAGCCAATCAATATGATCGTATTTTTTGTTGCCTTCATAAAAATTAAGAAGTGTCACCCAATACACTTTTAGATTAACAATATTTGTATAATGGAATGTTCTCGCACTTCTGAACCAGTGGCTCGTATAATACTAGATGTTAACCTCTTTATAGTTGGTACATTTATCTATACCGTATTCAATACCATTGTACAGGGATAACCTAAGAAGACAAAACCCGAATCGCCTATGCTCCTGGAGTCCACAAGCCGAATGTGAAAAACGAAGAGCAGAATAGAGTTCCAGTTTCAGCTCATGCAATCACTCGACGCAAACCAACAAAATAAACTCTGCGTAGTAAATAAACTTTGCGCAGTAAATAAACTCAGCGCAGTAAATAAACTCTATGCACACTCCGCGCAGTAAATAAAATCGATCCACTAAATAAACTCTGCGCATTAAGTAAACTCCGTGCAATAAATAAAATATGTTCATAAATAATATCTGCACAGTAAGTAAACTCCGTGTAGTAAGTAAACTCCGTGCAATAAATAAAATCCGTGCACTAAATAAACTCCACGTAAATATGGGAATCGATAAAATCAAATAATTACTGTGTTTAATCAAATTAAAAACAATATGGCGAATGTGATCAAGGAACCAAATGAGTTTACAAACTCAAATAAAAAACAAAGTATTAATGGAGAGAACACCTCCGAATACACAATGGAAACTTCGATTCAAAAATATTTTCAGAATTGATTCATCGATTACAATCTGTTTTAGGTATATATACAAACAAAAATGCCTCTTCAATCTTATAAAAAGATTAATCAAGGCGGTGATGGTGTCTTGTGGCCTGCAAAGGTTAAGGCGGCCACCGCTAACAAATCCACCGATGGTGTCTCGAGTATTGAAAAGTCAAGCCACTGATTTACCATTTGCACAGAGGCGGTGAAATGATTACATCCTGACATACTCCCTCTTAATCATTTAAGAGAAAAAAGAACTGAAAATATGTAAAACAAAATTGCTGTAAACAATGCATTACAACTTGCAGACCCCAATATTTCCTCTATGGATTTTAAATAATTCATTTTCCAAAGGCTTCGTAAATATGTCTGCAAATTGTTCTTCAGATCTGTAGAACTGGACATAAATTTCTTTTCCATTTACTTGCTCTCGAATGAAATGATACCTTGTATCAATGTGCTTACTCTATTTGTGAAAGACGTGATTCTTTGACAGTGCAATGGAAGATTTATTGTCACAGACAATTTGGGTTGCATCATTTTGGTCATGCAACAATTCATTCAAGACCTTTCTCATCCACACAACTTGACATGCAACTGCAACTGTTGCAACATACTCTGCCTTAGTAGAAGATAGAGTCACTATGGGTTGTTTCTTTGATTCCCATGCCACTGCTCCAGATCCAAGACTGAATACATACCCGCATGTGCTTTTCCTGTCATCAATGGAACCTACAAAATCACTATCAGTATATCTGATCAGCTCAAATTTTAAACTTGATGTGTATCGGATACCAAAGTCAGTTTTTCCAGCAACATTTCTCAGGATCCTCTTTTCTGCTTGCCAATGAATACTCTTCAGAGTCTCCATGAATCTCAAAATCAAACTTACAACAAACATGATATAATGTTTGGTTGTTGTTAAGTACATAAGGCTTCCAACCATCCTCTTATATAGAGTTGGATCAACATATGATCCCTCATCATACTTGCTAAGTTTAATACCAGTTGTCATAGGTGTTGCAACTGGTTTACAATTCAACATTCTAAACCTTTTCAAAACTTCATTTGCATAGTTAGTTTGACAAATGAAAATGCCACCATCAAATTCATCCACTTCAATTCCAAGAAAATACTTCATCAATCCTAAATCAATCATCTTAAACTCTATTTTCATGGCATTTTTAAAATCATCTACAGATAAATCTCCAGTAAAAATCAAGTCATCAACATACAGACATACAATCAAAATTTTACCTTCCTGGTTTATCTTTGTATACAGGGTTGGTTCACTTGGACTTCTACTGAATCCAACACTAATCAGGTACTCATTAATTCTTCTATACCAAACTCTGGATGCCTACTTCAATCCACATAAGGCTTTCCTTAACTTGTAAACTTTATCTCTGTGTTTATCAATCTCATAACCCAGAGGTTGTTTTACATAAACCTCTTCTTCCAAACATCCATTCAAGAATGCAAACTTAACATCCATCTGATTCATGATCCATTTATTCTGAGATGCAATAGCTAAGACCATCCTTACTGTGTCAATCCTTGCTATAGGATCAAATGTTTCATTGTAATCAATACTAGGTTGTTGACTAAACCCGTGAGCTACAAGTCTTACCTTGTACTTTTCAACTTCACCATCTGCATTCAACTTAGTCTTATAAACTCACTTAACACCAATAGTGTTCTTACCTTCAGGTAAATCTACAAGATCCCAAGTGTTATTTCTTTCAATGGGATCAATCTCCTCATCCATTGCTTTTATCTAGACATCATCTTTAGCAGCTTCATTAAAACTTACAGGATCACATGTCATTAATGCAAAATTTGAAATCTGATCTACTTCTTCATTCTGATCATACAATTCTCTTAAG
>ML784243.1:36853-66366 GCA_009831015.1 Picea engelmannii | reverse complement strand
TGTAATGGGTTTTGGGTAGAAGAGAGGAGAGTCATGAGTTTTCCCTTTTAATAGAATACTATAAATATGTAATGGGTTTTGGGTAGAAGAGAGGAGAGTCATGAGTGAGAAGCAAGAGTGAAGAATGATGAGCTATGAATGTTGAGCAATGAATAGTGAGCTTAATTGAAGATCAATAGAGAAGTATGTGCGTACTGCAACATGGAATGACTAGGGAAGGTTTGGGATTTTACTGAAGAACATTGTATGAGTGTAGTGTGCACGACCGTAATGGCGATTATGAATGAATGAATAAGAAACTAGTCATTGTGGACGAATCTCAGTTTTGGGTGAACCATGTTAAAACCTTGTGTTTTGATGTGTTTCTTATGTGTGTTGTGTTTTTGATGCATGGTTAGAATAGATCTGTTTTTGGCTACTATGCAATGATGGTGAATGTTTAGTATTCTGAATATGTCACAGATATATGTTGTTATGATCCTGCACACTTAAGGTATTGATGATTGAATGAAGGTTAAGTGGAGTAATGCCACACACAAGATATATTGCATGATAACTAAAGGTAATGAATGGACAATGCATAATATGGTCATGTTGAATGCCTCACTTCCCCTGATAACTGTAGAAACTTGGTTCGTGCAAACCCTCTAAATGCCTCAAGTGAGACTTCACTTGCTTGCAGGTGATACCCAAAGGGATGATGTCTAAGGGTTTTGTTGGTTTATTAATCATTAACCTCGAGTCTACCCATTGCGCGCCAAAAAATGGTTTTGTTGCCAGGACTGGGATCTGCGAATGAGGGGGATGTGGAGACCTACTAAGGAAGATATCAAAGAATGGTGGAATACTAAGGAGATTGATTTTGCAGTAGACCAGAATCATAATCCAAGGATCAACGCAGAAGAATGGATACAAAGGTATGTTTTTACATATTTAGATGAAATTTTCTTCGTTGACTTTATGAATGTGTTAGTAGAGTGGATTAAGAGATTTATCGAACAGAACAAAAGATATTGGATTGCGGTTCCAAGGAATTGCACTCCTGAATTGTTTTGACAAGTTAATGCAGTAAGAAATAAGACATCACACATAGTTGACTACTGGTTGGACAATGTATTAGGAGGTTACTTTACTAAACTTGCTATAGATTGTACTCGCTCGTACAATGTTGTTGAAAGATAATTCTTCAAAGGACCACGAGGAAGATACCTGGAGTCCATATCTACGTGGATTAAGATGTTGTTTGTAAATTCTAACCTTGTATAATGTCTATTGTAAATAGATATTCAGAAAAGAACATAAAAGATACAATGGAAAATACAAACATTACACATAGATTTTTCCCTTGGAAACCCAAACTGAGAAAACCAACATATATTATATTCATTCATTGTGTTACATTGTTTACAATACAATATACATATAGGATCCAGTGGCATCCAACACCCTAACCCAATGACATGGATTAGTCCAAAACCCTAATTCCTTAACCGGAAATAGAAAACCATCGGCAAAAACCATGTGCCGAAAAAACCACCTAAATACATGACACATTTCCCAAGGTAGGTGTCACGTTTCCCGAGGAAGAAATTTTTTTGTGTCACATTTCCCGAGGCAAACACTACTACTCGTGCAAAGAATATAACACATACCCAACATTGTTGTGTGACCAAAGCGTGATGACAATGGAATCTAATTGCTAAGTGCCTTCGTGCACATAGGGGAATTGGGGGTTGACCAGGGAATGATCTAAGCATAGAAAATGATGAAAAGAAGGAATGAAGAATGGATGGGCTTAGGATACCTAGTGAAGAAGAATGTGCGACGAACAAAGAGATTGAAATATTTCACACCAGTAAGAGATTTTGACTAAATAGGAAGAGGACTGTGGATGAGAGAGAAGGGAAACATAGTGAGATCAAGGAAAGAGACACTAGTGCACACATTCCAGATCGAAGGGAGTCTACGCATAGAAGAAAATATCCATCAATTCATTCCAATGGAAGAAGATCCCAGTTAGATTAGAATCTTCGTCAAACCCACGACCCCATGTGCGTCGCAAAGAACTGAGGTAAGATCATAAGTTTTGTCAATTGTAGTTAGTGGAGGAAGTAAAGATAGTAGTGGAAGTAATCAAAGTAATGGAAGCAGTACGTCGAGTCGGAATCAGCTAGTATTATCAGGAAATAATACCACATAGAATACAATGGTGGGGGTATATCCCACCTTAAGGATGCCTCTCTTTCAAGGGGTCGGTTCAAAAGATCCATAACAACATTTGTTCATCTGTGACATGATATGAATTGTGAAGAACGTCTAGGACGATGATGTGAAGATTGCACAGTTGGAAACTACTTTCAAATATCATGCACTATTATGGTATATGAAATATTAGAATACCACACCTACAAGCCAGTCGAGAACATTGGAAGAGGTAAGACAAGCTTTGTTGAAAGAATTCCAAAAGCCTAAGTCATAGTTGCAGTGCGTTATGAAGTTAAAGGAGATAAAAAATATATTAAATGAATCAGTATGAGACTTTGACTAAAGGTTTAATATATTGAAAGACTGGTTAACATTCCATATTCTGGATGAACAACACCGGGAATGGTTTTTTGCAATTTTATTGTTGCATATGCATTTCCCTTCAATGCAACATAAAATTTTGATGCAGTCGGAAGCTTTGTAAGTTGAGATGAAATTGGAAGTGTCCCCTCTAGAAGAGAATAATGTAGGGATGGCTCAAGTTCAGTCATAGATGGCTGCAATGACTATTCAGTTGCAGGAAATTACGAAAGGAAATGAAAATCGCGAGGGAGTTTGGTGAATCACCTGTAAAACAAAAGGTCATCATAAAGATGAGTGTCCAACATTTCAACAATACTTAAATACAGTAGCTCCAAATCCATTAGGGTTATGGTGTGAAATTTGCAAGACAGTAGGTCACCACCCTCATAATTGTTCATTAATGTAGAAATATCAGAGCACCATGGGGAACTTGTTTTTCAACTTTTGTAAGTCAATAGGACACGACGAGAAGGATTGTCGTGCATTGGACCTGATGAAAGAGATCATTCCATATGCTTATAGAGTGCAAGGTGAAGAAACAAAAGGAGGAGCCCCGTAGTTTGGTACTCCCAGAGAAGGTTATAATCCAGGAGGCAGAGGACGTTGAGGAGGATTTTGTCGAGAAAGAGGACCTATCATATGTTACAATTGTAATCATTCCAGAAACTTAACATGCAACTTCCTGAATCCGTGCACGACATGCACATACTACAGAGCATTGGAGCATGTGATCGATGATTGTCCTAAACTAATAGAAAAATGGCAGGTAAGAGGGAACCATAACAAAAACTAAAACCAGAACCATAGCATACAAATGATAGCAGCCGAATAACGTGAGGATAAACCCATAATAGCAACAATTACACACAGAGGAATGATAAACAAAACAAATCCAAAGGAACAAGGGAATAAAATTCATCAGTGGGTAAGAAAACCAGGCAAGCCATTACCATTGTTTGATCCAAGAAAAGAAAAAGAGACCTACCATCAAGAAAGAAAATAATTGATGGGGCAGTCTGGATATCATCAACTTCGACTGTGCCACCCTTGTATGTGTTGAAATATTGTAACTGCAAAGAATATTCTACTTATTATTGAGCTATTATCTTATATATCAATCCCACTTTGTGGATTGATCATTTCGGGATTTTTATAAGACCAAATCCCCTTTTGTGGATTGGTCAAACCCTAATTATATGATACTAATTAAGAAGTCGCCCCCCAGTCCTAATTAAAGTGGTTTTAGCCACTATGTAACACCCCATATATTGGCCTTAGGCAATTATAACTTCAATTTTTTCATTATAGTAATTCATTGCTTAGTAACTATTTGGACTCTGTGAAACTAATATAGACATGTGAAAGGTGTACGTCTAGACTTATTTGTGAGTTGCACAATATTATATTTTGTTGTTATATGTTTGTGATGATGATGATTTTGTGATTTCGTTAAACATGTAAATTTAAATGTGGAATTTTGGTAGATGGATACGAGTTTAAGTTATGTTGTGAATGCATAAGATATGAAAGGCATGATAAAAATAAACATACATTTCTTAATTGAACGTCAATACAAATATGGATTATTATATGAAATTATGAAATATATACATGGATATGAGTATTGGTGAACTAAGCTACAGATTGACAAGTTATGTAATGACCAAATGACTGTAGTGTTGATGTAATTTGGATGTCGTAGACATCCAAAAGATAGTGTATGTTATAAGTTGTACTTATGATTTAATTTATGGTTTCAAATATTGCTATGATCTATGGTAAGTGTGGTTTTGACAGGACACGTGACTTTCCCAGAGTGGTTGTTTGATGACGTGACTCTAAGAACAGTAGTTGCACCATAGGGATTGATGTAGGGTGTTGACCCTAGTTCTATAAGGAGGGGTGGAGGCATTTCCCACCATTTATCCTCCGAAATCTAGATTCGTGGGAGGGATGTGTGAAGTCATGCTCCCCTAGATGTGTCATGATGAATGCTAGTTGTGTTGACCCTAGTTCTATGAGGAGGGGTGGAGGTATTTCCCACCATTTATCCTTCGAAATCTAGAGTCGTGGGAGGGCTGTGTGAAGTCACGCTCCCCTAGACATGTGATGATGATTGCTAGTTGCCTGTTGGGGAAGCTTGGTCGAGACGTATGACACTTCCGATTACGGGTTCTATCTGGAGTTAGGTCAATATAGTTGATGCTCCATCTTAGTCCAACATAGGAAAGGATAGGATGGAAGATGGAAGTAGGTTAGGATGGAAGGATGCTTCAATGTTAGTTGAGAATATTGATTGGGGATTAGAGATGCCACTATTGTTTACTCAGTTGGTTCCTACCATGTTTAAAACCCTCTTTGATTTCCTATTGATATTTTAAGTGTGACAATGAATTATTGATGAATTGGTGTAATTTAGTTCGTTAAGATTATTAAATGATGCATTACTTGATCTATTGTCCTACATGTCTTGGTGATCATACAGGAACTATGCACTAGAGGCAATGATTGTTTATCGTTATTACATACATGAGATATGTGTCCGCTAGCTACACACACATACCCTACCCATGTACACTAGTATAAGTAATTAATGTATTAATTATTAAAGCAAATTATTAACTATTTAATTGAATGTTTATTGAATATGTAAATTATATTGCATACAAAATATATAGAACCATTAAATACCTTCTTGACTTTGATAGATGGTGGGTATTATGAATTAAATGAGCATGGTGGGGTGTTATGTACATTTTGGGGAAAATTATCAAATAACATTTGATAATATCTAGATAAGGGAGGTTGATGGATAATAATGAGGGTGGTTGAAGAGACTCGGTGAAGTGTGTATGGAAACTTGATAAATAGGGAGAAGAAGTAGAGAGGATGGGAGGATGGAGAGGTTTGAGCATGGTGAGAGGTTGTGAAATTATTGGAAGATATAATTCTTGTGATAGTTTTCTTTGAGCATTTGTGCTTTGTTTTTCTTGGAGTCACAGGCACGGAGGGCCAAGAAACTGAAGGTTTCTTGGAGCTAGGAAGCTGGCTAGACTCCTAGTTGGCAGGGAGGATTCTATTGTTTCACTCTAGGAAAGCAGGAAAAGAATTCTTGGAAGCACCCAGGACTATATTACAACCGATGAGCTTCGACAAGCTAAGGAGGAGGTATTTTCTGGTGGTATTTGGTTATTGATATTTTGTATATACTTTTGTTTTAAGTTTTAAATCATAGAGTTAACATATTACTTATCTCATCATGTTATCTAGATTTATCATTGAGCAAATGTAGAAGAATTGTGTAAATGAAAATCAATGAAATTATGTTAAAACGAAGTTGTTATTGTGTATGTATAAAATGAAAGATTAATTGTTTAACATCCTGGATGGGTGTTACACACTAAGTGAATAAGTCGGGCCTGCTTGATGAAGAGACAACACCCTAGAACCTACCAACTAATATAAATAAGAGTGGAGGGTGCCTCATTAGCTCACTCACTCAAGTCACTCGTCTAGCGCACAAGTTTGAAGAAAGTTGCAGTTGCCAGTTGCCGGAAGAAGGAAGAGCGAGGCACATTGTTGAGTGTTGGATATTCTCTTGTGTTTGGTTTATAATCTTGGCATTGCATTGGAAATCTATATTAAGGAATTTTTGTTTGGTTTTCTCCCCCATGAGGGTTTCCCAAGATAAATGTTTTGTACCTTGTGATTGTGTATCTTTCAATGATCTTATGCCATTATTGTCTAGTAAATTGAAAAGAACTTAATAGTATCTCTAAATTTAACATGGTTTTAGATCTTGAACGAATAGAGAACCTTTCATTGGGTTATAAAAAACGTCATTGTTGTCGTACAAGAAAATTAGGGCTTTTGTTGGAAGATAATTTCAGCCTAAAAACTATCTAGGGAAGTGTGCCCTAGCCTAGCCTAGCGAACTCATTGGCAGCTTGAGTGCACCTTTTCAGTGGCCAGAGAATCCGGAAAGTGAAACTCTAGTTTTCAGTGGTACCAGAAAACCAGGAAACTAAGAAACCAAAATCACTACTAGAAGTACCAGTCTAGATTTGTGCAGGCCCGATTTCAAGGGGTAAAATTTGGATTTTTAGAAAACAGACTGCACCATGCTACTCACCTTAGCCAAGCGCACCTCCTGGTAAGTTCATATTTAATTTCTGAGCACTTTCAATTTTTGGTCATTTTCCCAACAGGTCAAGATGTCTGCAAGCACCAAGCTTGTTGACAAATTAGAAGGTGTGGATAACTTTTGTTCCTGGAAGTATAGGATTGCACTCATTCTTAAAGAGAATGACCTTGCAATATTCATCAAGGAAATGTACCAGAACTCGCAAATGCTACAACTAAAGAAAAGTACCAAAAGGATATGGTAAGGACCAAAAGAATCATTGCAGACTCTATTAAAGACCACTTGATCCCTCAAGTGTCCTCTAAGAATACTCCAAAAGAAATGTTTGAATCCCTAACCATAATGTATGAAGGAAGGAACATTAACCAAAAGATGAACTTGAGAACCCAACTCAAGAATACAGAGATGTAGAAAGGAGAAATCAGTCATGACTATTTCTCTAGGGTTTCTCAATTCAAGTAACAAATAGAAGAAATTGGAGACAACTTAGAAAAAGATGAACTCATAATGACAACTCTTAATGATCTTAATGAACTCATCCAAATTATTTTTGCAAGAAAGGAAAAACTCCAATTTGACAGTCTTTGGGAATAATGTGTTCAAGAAGAAGCAAGAGTAGCTAACCGAGAAGCAACAATACTAAGGGATGAATATCAAGCCCTAGGTGCTAATGCTAAAAGAGGAAAGAAAAGGTCTCACTTTAAAAATTAGACCCACCTACATAAGGAATCTCATCCTCCAAGGAGATTCCATAAGTTTTAGAAAGGTCAAAGAAGAGAAAAAGATTTCTCCTCTTATCAATGTTACCATTGTGACAAGATGGGGCATATTGCTAAGAATTTTCCAGCTAGAAGAGAAGAATACAAGAACAGAAATAACAAAAGACACCATGCCCATGTTGTTAGAGATGATGAGCCACCCACAAATATTATTAAAGAAAAGATTGAAGACTATGTCTTATTCTATTCCCTCTTAGGATCAGTGTCACCTGGAGAGGATACTTGGCTCATAGATAGTGGTGCTTCTAAGCACATGACGGGTTAGAGAGACATTCTCTCTAGCCTTACAAAAAATAACTTTCCCCAGAAAGTTACACTTGGATATGATTACCGGTACCCTATCAAAGGAGTGGGAGAGTCCACCTACAAACTTGATTCAGGGACCCCAATGAAGATAAATAATGTACTATATGTACCACCTTTGAAAATGAATTTGCTTTCTATCTCGGCTTTAGATAAGACATTTTTCAGGGTTGCATTCATATATGGTGAAGTGACGGTAATCCTTATGTGGCCTAAAGGAAAAACCATAGAAGATGCAATTATTATTGGAACAAAAGAAGGTGGCATGTATAAGTTAAAAGGTCACTCAGATGCAACCTTGACTCACTCCATTGAGAGTCCATGTGAACTTTGGCATAGAAGACTAGCTCACATCAACTACCAAGCCTTACCATATGTAAGCAAAACAGTTACTAGTCTACCAGATTTCAAGGTTGACCATGAAGGCGTGTGCAAGGGATGTGCACACGGAAAGAACATAAAGAATCATTTCTCGAAGAGCGACAGTAAAGCATAAGGAGTCTTGGAGCTCATCCAATCAAATGTATGTGGCCCAATGCCATCAACCTCTCTTAGTGGGTATGTATACTATGTGTCATTTATTGATGACTATTCTCGCAAGACTTGGGTTTACTTATTGAAATTAAAAGATGAAGTGTTTGGAAAATTCAAGGAATGCAAAGCCTTGATAGAGAATCTCTCTAAAAGAAAAATCAAGATACTCGGGTCAGATAATGGAGGAGAATACACCTCAAAAGAATTTTTAAGATTTTGCAAAGATGTCGGGATTAAGAGGGAGTTCAACACTCCCTACAATCCTCAACAAAATGGTGTAGCAAAAAGAAAGAACATAACTATAATGGAAGTAGTGAAGACCATGATGCATGATCAAGATATGTCAATGCAGTTATGGGGAGAAGCAACAAGAACAACAATCTATGTACATAATAGATTATCCCATAGTGCACTTGGGTTCAAAACCCCCGAATAAATGTTCTCCAGAAAGAAGCCAGAGGTAAGCCATCTCAAGATATTTGGTTGTCTAGTGTTTGTACACATTCCGAAAGAGAAGAGAACCAAGATGGACCCTTCAGGAAAGAAGGGAATATTTGTTGGATATTGTGAGGTCTCTAAGGCCTTCAGAATTTACATACCAGGTTACCATCATATTAAGATCAACAGAGATGTAACATTTTATGAATATGCAATTATCAATAAATCAAGGAGATGCCAACTTGAAGAAGTATATGAAGAAGAGTCTGTAGCTCCTAGAGTTGTAGAACCAGTGAGGGAAGTCATAGCTTCCCCTAATGATGAGATTCATGAAGATCATGATATGATAGAATCTAAAGAACCTCCCCAGATGACGATCTCTCATAAGAGAAATCCATCTTGGGAAAGGGAACTTATTCAATATGGAGAGAAGTATGGTGCCCCAGAAGGAACCATGAGACAATTCAAGAAACCTAAGCCATTCTCCAGTTATATAGATTTGATGTGTGATCTCATAGAAAATGAGCCTACTTGCTTTTAATAAGCCATTCAAAATAAAGAATGGGAAGATTCCACGATGGACGAATACAAATCAATTATAAAGAATGATGTATGGGAAATAGTTCCCAGACCGAAGAGCAAAGATGTGGTATCTTCCAAGTGGTTATACAAGATAAAACATGTTGTTGATGGAAGTATTGAAAAACATACAGCAAGGTTTTTAGCTCGTGGCTTTTCTCAAAAGGAAGGCATTGATTATGAAGAGACGTTTTCTTTTGTATTCAAATACACTTCTATCAAAACCATCATATCTCTTGCAACCAAGATGAAGTGGAAGTTACACCAGATGGATGTGAAAACAACCTTCTTAAATGGTGTTATTGAAGAAGAAGTGTATGTTACCACTCTGTAAATTTGTTCAGATAATAAAACAAACGATAGAGGTAACCTACAAACCACTTTAGAGCTAGGTACTAGCCTGCTCAACTCAGAGAGGGCTCTCTCATGTCACTTAGTATTTAATAGATGAGTTTTCTTTAACAATTCAATGGCTAGGTTTTGTTTCTTTGAAGGGTTTTTTATAATCTTGCTGGGAAGGAAGGGGAGGGACACTTAGGGCTATGGAGTCAAACTTTCTGAAAATGAATGGAAACAATGATTGGTCAGTTCAACTCTCTAGAGGATAAAGGCTAAATGAGGAGATGAATCTGAGTTATAAATTGTAAATTTTGCAGAGTGTGAGAAGAAAGGAAAAACACATAATTACATCAGAGAATTAAATAAAATGAATTATGACTTAGTTAGGAAGAACTCAACACAGTTTAAATTGCTTCAGTCGAGAACATCACAAGATGAATTTTGGGCCTTTGACTATCCAATTTAAATAGAAGACGGTGAAAATGAAATCAAGATCACAAGAAATACATACGAAGAAATAAGAGAAAAACTCAGACCACCACCATTAGAATCTTTTCATGGAGATTTCGAGACATCTACATGTGCATTCTATTTCGCTTGAGAAAACTACATTCAAGTTCCAGATAGCTAAAATCATGCCCTTGCACTTCTTCCAACCCCTAATACATTTGTAACTCCTAATATTTATACAAGATGAGTTCCTTCGGTTTGAAACTGATTAAAGTGATTACAAAGAAACATTTCAATTTCTGAAATTGATTACAATGATTAAAATGAAACGTTTCGGTTCTGAAACCGTTTACAATGATTAGCAAACAACGTTTCTTAATCCAGATTCTGGCTTCTCTGGCGTTTCAGTCCCTCTCTTCTCCCTCTGACTCTGTCTCGACCCTTCATGTGATTCGTTGTCTTTCATTGACCTCTGGACATCATTTGCTAGGCCCTGGAAAATTGCATTTGTCCTTACCCAGTTGGACTATCTCCTTCGATTGCAAGTCAGGAAATGCTTTGTCTCAGATATAATTTTTTTCCTAAAAACGAGTGGAACTGGTGAGCTGAGCTAGTGTCTTATTGAGATGCAGATGAAATATGGTGTTCGTGCCAAGGTTTTAACGGACCAACATTCAAAATAGAATAAAATAAACGAACAACCGCCCTTTTATACTTTTCCGATTTTCGGGGGCATGAGAAAGTGGTTTGGGGCAACCGGCTTTTCACCCTGAAATGCATCTAGTGTCACCATGGAGCCCCAAATGAAAACCATGGTTTAAATTTCAAGCTTGCTCTCCAAAATTAACCCCTGTGCAGCTTCTCCCCCCGAAATAATCCTCAACCGTTGATCTTGAGAGTTCATGATCCGTGATGCGTTGGGCCTCATTAGCTTAGCGCTCCTTCCAGATTTATCTATTTCCTTCCATATTTAGCCCCTTCCCTAGTTTTTCAGGCTTCCAAGCCAGTTTTAGCATTCCGCTAGATTTTGAAGTCTTAATTTCGCATAATAAAAATTAGCATGTGATAACAGTGTATATAGAACAACCTTAAGGTTTTGAAGTTGAAGACATAAAGACTCATGTCTGCATATTGAAGAAGGCTCTGTACGGATTGAAGAAAGCTCCTAGATCTTCGTATGGAAGAATCAACAGGCTTCCTGACAAGCTTGGGCTTTACCAAGAGTAAAGTTGATTCTAACCTTTACTTCAAGGTTATGAATGATGAGCCAATTATATTGTTGTTGTATGTGGATGACTTATTCTTAGTTGGAGAAGAAAAGCTCATCATTGATTGTAAGAAGAAGCTCGATGCAGAAATTGAGATGAAATACATAGGCCTAATGCACTATTTCTTAGGTCTTGAGGTTTGGCAGAGCCCGGAGAAGATCTTCCTTAACCAAGGAAAGTATGCAATTGAAATACTGAAGAGGTTTGATATGTTGGAATGTAAAGCCATGAACACACCCATGGAAACAAAGTTGAAGCTCCTGGTTGATACTTCATCAAAATTGGTTGATGCTACACTGTACAAACAGATCATTGGATCATTGATGTATTTGATAAATACTAGGCCAGATATATGTTTTGATGTGAACACCTTGAGCCAGTATCTAGTAGAGCCTAGACATGTTCACCTTATTGTTGAAAAACATGTGATGAGATACCTTAAGGGTACTTTGGACTTTGTTCTCTGTTATAATGGAGATCATGACTTAAGAATGGTCAGTTATACTGATTCAGATTGGGATGGAAGTGTTTCTGACAGAAAGAGCACTTCAAGATGATGTTTTAGTTTGGCTTCAACCATGACTTCATGTCAGAGTAGGAATTAATCCAATATTGCTCTCAACACGACATAAGAAGAATACATTGATGCATGTTCCGCCAGTTGTGAAGCCATATGGCTTTAGAAGTTGTTGACATGTCTATTTAGTCTGGAGATGGAAGCAACCACGATTCTATGTGATAACTAGAGTTACATAAAAATGACAGAGAACCCCGTGTTCCATGAAAAGTCGAAGAACATAGAAATCCGGTATCACTACATTCATGATATGGTGCAAAGGGGAGCTATAAAGCTCCAATATGTTGGCACAGATGAGTAGGTTTCAGATGTGTTGACCAAGCCTCTGTCTCGTGTAAAGTTTGAGCACTTTCGAGACAATATTGGTATAGTCTGAAAGGACCCCCCTCGAAAGGGCGAGTGATGTTGATGATACTATCGTATACTGACCAACAACGGGTAGCTCAGTTAGGATTTTATATCCTAGGGGACTGATCATCCAAGTACAGATCCCAAAGATCTGGTAAGGATGACCTGCCAGAGTACATGTGCATGTATATGCTAGTTGTGGTCAGTAGTGGTTGATCCATTAGGATTTTTATAATCCTAGGGAATCTTATGATTCCTGGGCAGATCCCGAAGGTCTGGTAAGGACGGTCTATCAGAGTACCACGTGGTAGCTCCGTTAGGATTTTATATCATAAGGAATCTCATGACTCTTGGGAAGATCCCAGGTACTGTCAGAGTACCACAAAATTTTATTGATACACCTGCCTCATTTTGTTGCCCCATGATGATGATGATGATGATGCTCCAACCTCATTATGTGATGTTGTTGCTACAGCCTCATGTTGTGATGATGTTTCTCCAGCCTCATATTGTGATGATGTTGCTCTATCCTCATGTTGTGATGTTGTTTCTCCCACCTCGTGTTGTGATGTTGTTTCTCTAGCCTCATGCTGTGAGGTTTGCAATGTAAGTCGGGATGAATGGGACTTGAATATTTTAGCAGTGTTATGGGAATATAGGACCACAAGTAGGAAGCTGACAGGATAGAGTCCATTCAGGTTTACATATGGAAAAGAAGTTGTTATGCCAATGGAGTTTATTATACCGATTCTATGCATTCTTGTGATAGCCAAGCTTACAGATTCTAGCACAACAAAAAAGAGACTGTCAGAACTTATGGAATTAGAAGAAGATTATTTTTTCGTAGGTTTCCATCAGCAAGTTCAGAAAGCATGTGAGAAATATTGGCATGATAGACATATCAAGAAAAATGAATTTCATATAGGAGACTTAGATTACTATATGACAGTAAGTTTCTACAAAATCTGTTAGCACCAATATTGTTTTTAGCACCTAGCCATCATCCAACATCTCCAAGGGTCAGTTTCAAAAGGAATCTTTATCATTTCTTAGCTTCATTTCCATTTTCATTTGTATGATGCAAACTTGACTGCGCGCTACAAACTTCACTGTGCACTACAAAATCAAATGCACACTGCAAACTTCACTGCCCTCTGCAAACTCAACTGTGCACTGCAAACTAAGCTATGCGTTGCAAACTCACCTATGCGTTGCAAACTCAACTGGTACACAAAAAAAAATTATTGTCGTCATAAAGTTTAAATTACGATCTGGGTTCTTTTGAAATTTTGTTTGGAGATGAATCATAATATCATTAACTTGTTGACCAAAAATCAGCCTGGCCCAGGTTGTCATTTGGGAGAAAAGTTGAAATCATCACCTACAAGAAAGTTTGTAGTGAATCCTGAAATTGCTCTACAAACTCTAACAGTCTGATAAATATGAGTTGTAGGAGGGTTTCCACCTATATGGGGAGGTTAGAATGGGTTCTTCGAAATTATTTAGACACCAAGGGAAACTTGTACCTAAGATTCAACTCCACTAAATCTCCATGCAATGAGCTGGTTGCAGTTGCATTTATTCTAAAAGACAATTTCTAGGAATAAAGGAATTAGTTGGATTTTTGTTTGCCACATATCTCTAAGGCATAGAATCCAATGCATGGAGTAGGTTGCAACCTCCTAGAGATATTATTGATGTAGACTCCAAATAGATACTGGATATATTTAGGGGAGAGCTTGAGGAAGTTTAGTTGTGTATGTTGATTTGTAAGCCTGTTGGGCATATCAGAATGTAACATTTCTGCCATTAGAGATTCATGAGAATTGTTACTATCAGATTGTGTTTTCTATGTTTTCCATTTTCCATTTTCATCTTTCTTGAATGAATTTAAGACATTGGGGATCAATGGTTGTTCATGGGTAGGAGATTCAAGAGTTGCAAAGGATTTTTAGTGATTGCCTTCTTTCGTGATTTCTATTCAAGAATTCTTTTTATTCATTTTGCAAAGAGGATCATTGCTTGATGAATATTTCTTCTTAGTGTTATCTACTTCATTCTTTTGTTCATCATTATATATCCCTTTTATCTGGTAGGCAGCGTGATTGTCTTTGATCTATAGAACGTTATGACTCCATGCCCAATGGAATGTCTCTGCAGATAGTTTGTTTCTCTCTTCCTTGTTCTTTCTTTCTAATCCACCAACCATAAAATTGATTTAATTATTCAAATTTTGATGGGTATTAGGCTTACACCTACAAAAATCTAGGTGTGACTTCTAGTGCTAACATTTTTAGCATCGTTTTCGGGGACGAAGTTGAAGATTTTCCCTGGGAGAACGAAAAATCTTAGATCTAGTCTTTGATGATGAACAAAGGCCGCTGACACAGTATAGACTGCATCATTCACTTGGCAACTCCATGAAGGACAGATCGAGTGGCGAATCCACAATTTCAGAATGTCAAAGGCATTTTCTACTATTTTGGCTCGAAGGCTTGCACCTCTTGACTTTTCTGCAATTCCTGGTTTCCCACATCCAGTACCAACAACTCACCAGCCTATATGTACAATTACAAATGGGGTTCAGATTAGGGACATTACATACACTAAGAATAGATAACTCACATATCATTGGTATTTGGTCACTAGATTGAGAGTATTTGCAAATAATTATATGTTAATGAATATATTTCCATTGTGTTTCCAACAAGTTGTTGTGTGCATATTACAACTAAGAAAAGGATTGATACAACTAGGATAACAAGAGAGATCCTTGTACAAGGTAGAGGAATAGAGGCCTAGTGGCCTTTCTGAAGAACAACTCATTATACAAGTCTAAGAGAGAGAGATAAAAAACATACTTCCACATGGTGTCCGTGTTTGTGAAGCAATTGGGCTATAATTCCCTCATTTATGGATGATAAGGTGTCATAGAAGTTGCATACTTAACCATGACACCATTGCTAAAACTTTGAATAGAACATTACAAACCTCAACATGGATAAAGAAAATAGAGAGAGGTTGGAATACTTAAGGGCCATCGATGCTTAACTTCAAGAAGAGAATGAACAGTTAAAAGAGAAGGTCCATATGTTCAATCAGAGGATGGAGAATATGGAGAAGAAATTTGAGACCTCTGCCAAATTTTTACCATTTCTAAAGAAAAACTTTGATGAATGCCAAGAATCCCTCCCTGTGTTCATGACAAATTTGGACAAGCACAAAGTACAAATTGTACACCTTGGTGAGAATCTCATTCAGTTGGATAGTTGTCAAGAAGATAGGCTCACTCAAATGATGGCTCATATATAAAAAGAGTTGGTAGAGAAGGATAAATCCTTGGAAAAGCTCCAATCAACTTTCCAAGAATACTAGGAAGCAAGGCCACTTTCCATTTCCACTGTAGAGGCCAACACTGTGACTAAGACCTATTTGGTAAGTTCACCTTCCACATATATTTATCAAGAGAATCTTGGTGAATTTGAAAATCACACTAGAGGTACTGGTTCCAAACTCTTAAGGAAGATGGGTTATGATGGGMAAGGGATAAGCAAGAGAAWACAATGCATATTGAGCCCCATTGTAGTTATAATGTGGGTCAACAATGAAGGCCTAGGATTCCATGGAAGAATGGAAAATCCCATGACCATGAAGATCATTTTGTGAACCTGAAAGACATGAATGAGTTGACCTTCTCATTAKAAGGAAAGAAAACAAGTCACTTCCAACTTAGACTTCTTTTGAAAATTTGAAGAAAGGCATTGATGAGAAGAGATTGAAGACTCAACCTACACCATCATTCAGAAGAATTAGTTGCAACACACCTAACCCCCTAATCCTCATAAGGATAGTGGGGCGTACAAAATTATTCTCTTTCCTCTAAATTCACCCTTCAAGCTACAACACTGATCTTAAATTCTGAGCTCACAAGTGGATTTTTCTCTCCAAGAGCTTTCTATTGGTTGTAATTATGTTCAAATCTGAGCTCCATGTGAGAAGTTATACCCCTTCAAAGTTACTCAAGAACTTTCTTTGTGATGACATCATCATGTCCACATGGCCTCCACGTGGATTGATCCAGTGGATGTCGGTGGCCTCCCACCTATTCCAACTGGTTCATTTTGGTAGTTTTCCAATTTGGCAGTTTGTTTTCCTAGTTTTCAGGTCTTTGACTTGCGGGGCTGTTTTGAGGCCCTAAACAATATTTTTAGGGATCTCCTCGGATAGACCTTTAAAATGGGATATCACGCACATAAAACAAAGATCATATGTAAAATCTATGACCCCGGGAAGTTGATGTACTAACTTACCCAAACGGGGCCCACATGACTTTTGGTGCTTCATCTCCTAGGGTTAGGTTTTTGGATGTCTAGGGTTTTTGACATTCCTATTTATTGTAAAAAGGCCTTCAAAGCCTCATTGTAATCATCTTCTTGCGAATGAGTGCAGTCGTCACATCTCTTCTAAGAGATAATCCGCCACCATTCCAACAAGCTTGTTTTCCGCTGCATTTTATAGTTTCAGCTTATTTCCTTATTGAATAGAAAAACAGTTTTACTGTATCTATGTTATTCTGTGTTAAACATCTTTTAATAATATGTATTCATTTCATTTTTCTCATAAAATCTGGATTAGTGGTATCAGATAAATATGCTCCTTGTCGTCTTAATGCATGTCCCCAACGAGGTTAGGGTGCAAAGAATTGGGTCTCGAGCTTGTTTCTCTTGAGGAAAAAATCTCTCACACGCCCAAACAACCTCTCATGGCAGGAGAAAATAAATATGATGGGACATGAGATCCTTTCAAAATGTTGCTTGAGGAAGCCCTCACACAATAGAGGAATGAGATGATGGATAGTTTCACACAAATCCTTCGGTGGCTACCAACAGAGGACACATCTTCCTCGAGCGGAGGCACCACCCCCTTCAAGGTACAAATCAACTTCGATATTCCTATATTTGAAGGTTAGATAAACGCAGATGTTGTAGACAAGTTGTTGAATCTACTAGAAGGGTATTTTTCTGTCCTTAACTTTTCAAATAGAGAAAAAAATTACTTTTGTGCTCCTCAAAGTTGTTCCCCATGTCAAAGATTGGTGGGAAACTTTATGTGAGTAGAAGGAAATAGAGGAACCCTCATTATTTATAGTCGCGACCACCTGGGAATCCTTCAAGGACGCTATTAAGGAACAATACTACCCCATCATAAGTTATGACGACTTGTATACCAATTGGATCACACTGTGGCAAGAAAGAGACCAAGCAGTGCCAGATTTCACAAATATCTTCCATACCCTGCGCACCAAGTTGGGTATCAAAGATTCAAAGCCACATCTAGTGCTCAAGTATTGTAGTGATATGCATAAATACATACATACTGAAATGGAATTTATGGACATCTCTTCCTTGGGCGAGGCCTATCAATATGCCGTCAAAATCGAGCAGAAGCTTAAACAAAAGACGCGACAATTTGGGCCTGGGAACCCCTCGCAACAAAATCAAGGAAATGGTGGCCCCAACCTATAGAACCAAGGACAGATAAAATATGGAAAATATCAGGACAACCAGTCCAAGCCGCAAGCCAAGAAGGGCACTGAAAAGACAAAGAAGGATATTGGGAAGTGGTGCAACTTCCATAAGATCCCTTGGCATAACACTGTTGATTGCCGCTCAGAGCAGTCGCTAGTTGCCAAAGTAAAAGTCTTTGAATCAGATGCGAGTTATGGATTTGAGTTAGAACCATAAAGGGGAAGACGGATCATTGACATGGAACCCAGTGCCACCGTTGCTACCACCAAGCTCCAGCCTGGTAAACTAGATGAGCCAGAAGAAGGCGAGTGCCTTTTTCATTCGTAGATGTAGGTGAAAGGCACCCCACTGCACCTCATCGTTGATAGCAGTAGTCAGAAGAACCTCATCTCAGCAGAGGTCATCAAGTGGTTGGCCCTGCCGACAACGCCGCACCCGTAGCCCTACACCATTGGATGGCTCCGCCAAGGAAGCAATCTTCGTGTCAGGAAACAATTTCTAATGTCATATGACATCAAGCCCTTCAAAGACGAGGTATTGTGTGATGTTTCTCCTCTCGATATTTGTAATGTTCTTTTGGGACAACCTTATTTATGGAAATGTCATGTTGTATATGAGTCTAGGCCTCATAGTGTTATGATTACTTTGAACAAGAAATTTTACAGGATACCCGAGGTAGTCCCTCCTAGTGTTATTTCATTGATCTCTATCAAGCAATGCAAGAAGGTCATCTCTCAAACCAAGAAATTTGTCTTCTTCATGATTCGCTCTCAGAGTAAGTGAAAGATCGGATCCAAATCCAGGGCCTCCATGGTCGATCTCTCCACACAACAAAAGCAAGTGGATAATTTCGTGGAAGAATACTCAGATGTATTCTCCTCTCCTACTGGGGTACCTCTGCACTATCAGGTCAAGCATCCCATCGATCTAACCCCAGGTGAATCGCTACCCAATGGGCCAGTCTACCGTTGATCTCTGTTAGAAAATGAGGAGATCAAGAGGCAAATCCAAGAACTGGTCCACAAGGGGCACATCCATCCGAGCTCATCGCATTGTGGGAGCCCAATCGTACTGGTGCAGAAGAAAGATGAGACCTGGTGACTCTGCATTGATTATTGGGACTTGAATAAAATCACAGTCTGCAACGAGCACCCGATTCCACGAATCGACAACCTCCTTGATCAGCTCCCAGGGGCCAAATACTTAAGTAAGATTGATCTGAAGTCTGGCTACCACCATGTCCCAATAGAACAGACAGATGTATGGAAGATCGCCTTCAAGTCAAAAGAAGGTATTTTTGAATGGTTGGTCATGCCCTTTTGTTTGAAAAATTCTCCAAAATTTTTTATGAGGATGATGGACGATATCCTATGACCTTTCACTAGTACTTTTGTAGTGGTGTATTTGGATGAAATCTTCATCTACAACAAGACTTGGACGAAACACTTGCAACATATTCAGCAGGTTCTACACACCCTGTGACAACACAAACTATATGAAAACTTGGAAAAATGTTCCTTCGGCATGGACAAGGTCCATTACTTAGGATACATCGTTGATCATCATGGTGTGCATGTGGGTCCATCCAAGATCCAAGTCATCCGTGATTGGCCAGCCCCAATGACACTCACTAAGATTTGGAGCTTCTTGGGCCTTGTTAATTTCTATTGCAGGTTCATGTTGGGATTCTCTCATATCGCATGGGCCCTCAGCCAAGTAACTAGGGGTGGCGATAAGGAAAACATTGTGTGGGGCATGTCCCAACAACAAGCCTTCGATGAATTGAAGTAGATTTTTTGCTCATCCCCAATACTTTCATTACCTTACCTGCAACATCCCTTTGAGATCGAGATAGATGCTTCAAACTATGTTGTGGGTGTCGTTCTCACTCAACACGGCCACCCTGTGGCGTATCATAGTGAGACACTATCAGATGTTGTCCGTAAGTACCCTACTTACGACAAAGAAATGTACTCCATTGTGAAATCCTTCCGCTAGTGGAGACATTACATTTTGGGGAAGGAGACAGTCATCCAGACTGATCACAAGCCACTACAGTTCATTGAGACCCAAGGAAAATTGTAGAATGACCACCATTAGAAGTGGTCCACATACTTACAAAAGTTCCTCCTCAACATAAAGTATAAAACGAGAAGTACCAACCAAGTTGTCGATTGCCTGAGACAACCTCAAGTCGTGGCACTCACCACAGTGATAGACTCTTGCGACCATGAGACCTTCGGATGGTCCCACCTCTAAGAGACAGACCCTGATTTATCCACCACCTATGAAATGTTGGGAGGAAACTCAGTGGTTGCTAATTTCCATCTTTAGGACGGGTTGTTGTGTCATCTGGGCCATCTCTACATTCCATCAAGCGAGCATGTGAAGATGATTTGGGAAGCTCATTAGATTCAGGTGGAAGGACACTTTGGCATCGAAAAGATAGTAGCAATGTTGCAGAAACATTTCTACTGGATGAAACTTCAACAGGATGTCGGCACGTATATCAGGTCCTGCATCGCTTGTGCTATTGCCAAACCGACCACTAAGAAACAGGGCCTATACACCCCTCTGCCTACTCCTGACAAGTCGTGGGAATCCATATCAATGGACTACATTCCGTGCCTCCCATACACCAAGAGGGGTAATGAATGTGTTTTTGTGGTTGTTGATCTCTCTCCCAAGATGTCGATTATGGCTACATGCAAGAAGAACATCACCACAGAAGCCACTGCCAAGCTCTTGTTTGAACGTGTCTGGGTACACTTTGGGATCCCACAAAAAATTGTCTCATATTGGGACAGTCAGTTCCTCAGTACATTATGGTTGAGCCTCTAGTCACTGTTGGTTACCAAGCTCACCAAATCCATTGCCTTCCACCCCCATACATATGGCCAAACTGAGGTCGTCAATCAGATGATCATACATGTCCTACGCATGTACAATTCCAAGAACCCCCGCACATGGGATGATATTTTTCCCTATGTCCAACATAGCTACAACCAAACCATGCATAGCTCAACTGGCCACAACCCCTTTTAGGTGGGGTTGGGATTCCAACCATTGGGCCCCATGGATGTTGCACTACCCTTGGCGACCACCTCAGCCGACTCGTCCCCTTCTCCACTAGAAGCTAACAAAGCCACCCCCAATAGGTTCAGGATATTTTACAGAAGTCCAATTCCAAGTACAAGTAGCACCATGATTAACATAAGGTGGCACATAAGTTTCAAGTGGGCAACAAAGTTTGGTTGCACTTGTAGAAAGAACGCCTTACAAGGCCTCATCAGAAACTTTGCCCACTCTAGTATGGGCCATACACCATCATCAAGGTTGTTGGTGACAATTATTTTGTGCTCAACATTCCCCCTTTCCTTGGCGTGCACCCAGTCTTCAACGTGGCTCTCCTTCGACCATATTTCCCACTATTATTGGACACCTCGGAAATAGAAAAGCAGTTCACACCAACATAGCTCAACCCTGACTGCATGAAATAGACATTTGATGATCAGATTGTGGACACACAGATCAAGGGCAACCGACAACAAAGTATCCATCTTTATCAAGTTGTGAAAGCAGGGCAACTCCTGCACCAAGGCAAGTGGCTCACCCAGGGCCAAATTCAACAGAAATTTCCTCATCTGATGAGGGAACTCAATGAAATGGAGACCATTTCTTTCTACAGGGGGGGGATTGATATAGATTGATGTTGGTTTCCTCCCACCTATTCCAACTAGTTCATTTTGGTAGTTTTCCAGTTTGGCAGTTTGTTTTCCTAGTTTTTGAGTCCTTGACTTGTGGGGCCGTTTTGAGGCCCTAAAAAACGTTTTTAGGGCTCACCACAGTCAGAAATGACCTTTGATAGATATCTAAAAAATGTGTAGTCCTCAGATAGACCTTTCCAGCAGGTTATCGTGTGCCTAAAACGAATATCGTATGCAAAAGTTACGACCCCGAGAAGTTGATGTACCAACTTACCCAAACGAGGCCCACATGACTTTTGGTGCTTCATCTCCTAAGGTTAGGTTTTTGTATATTTAGGGTTTTTGACATTCTTGTTTATTGTAAAAATCCCTTCAGAGCCTCATTGCAATCATCTTATTGTGAATGAGCACAACCATCACATCTCTTCTCAGAGATAACCCACCACCATTCCAACAAGCTTGTTTTCCGCTGCATTTTATAGTTTCAACTTATTTTCTTATTGAATAGAAAACCAGTTTTATTGTATCTTTGTTATTCTGTGTTAAGCATATTTTAATAATTTGAATTCATTTTGTTATGCTCATAAAATCTGGATCATGGATCCACTCCACATGTTCTAGATGACATCACAAGTCCACTAACATCCATGTGGACTTATCCTACACCTGCTAGATGATGTGTCCCGCTATTATATCCTCGGACAAAGGCCTTTGGGATTTCAAATCCCGCAATGCTATCGAGACATTTTTATTGAAAATTTCCCATTAGAATGTCCAATTGGTATTTCTCTTGAATCCTTCTGAAGTTCACAACCCACAACATTGTTGGGTTCTCCTTTGTGGGTTTGCTCCATCGAAATGAACAATTACACTGCCTCAAGGTTTCTCCGAAGTTTTCATTCCACAAGTTTGTCAGAATCTCTCTAACAGGATCGTCCTTCAGGAAATCATTCCGAGTGAATTCCTCCCACAAACAACCTCCCACACGCCTATTGTTGTTGGGAAAAATACCCTACGGACTAGCAAACTAGGGTCAGACTTGCATGCAGATTTTGACCGAACATAAATTACTTTTTTACCTACAACCCAAAACTTAAACCCCTCTTTCACAACACATACATGGAAAAGGACCACTAACCTTGTTATCGGTGTTCGATGTAGATCCCCCGTTGCTCTTTGATTACTTTCTTGCGCTGCTCCTTCCACAGATGACCTGCACTCAAGACAAACAACAACTATGTATGCATGCTACTTCTCTACTCAAGGGTTAGAAATCAAGCATAAATTAACCAAACCATAGACAATTCATGCATTGGGATGGGAAAAGTATTCTTTTTATTATTAAAAATGAATCAACTTACAATCAAAGCTGAGACCAGCCACCGCTCCTTGAACCTGATCCTGGGCTCCTCTTCTTATGTCCTTCAACTGCTTTGTGTTAAATCTCCTTTGGCATGAGGAAAGGCTAAAGGGTTGGGACAATGGATTATGTAAATGGACAGAGTTTCTTTGCTATATTTTTTCCTCCTCCAAATGGTACCCCTACCCCTTCTTTTATAGGCTAGAAAAAGCTAGGGTTTTGGACAAACCCTCGACCATGCATGGTCGGGAGTTTCAGTTAACTGACCCATAGATTTTTGTTCCATTGGAAACTTTCCTTTTTTCGTGCTTTGTTAGGTACACGCGGGTTGTAGTGGATCAGCCAGCGTGCACACACGTGCAGTAATGGATTAGGGCGTGTGGGCCTTGACACAAGAGGATTTTCAAAGAGTTGTTCAGCAGAGTTTTGACAAAGAAGGGATATGAGTTGGCCTGATGCCAGGTAAGCATGTGTGGTGCAATTTAGAGTTATAACAGATGCCCCCTAATGTGTGAGGTCAGAAGAGCATCTGATGGCCGAAATACATTACCAACCTTTACTGATGTGCCGAACGATTGAGCCCAAGGATTAGGAACCAGGAGGTGTCGTCTGCAAAATAAAAAATGTCTCACCGAGGCGGGCATACCCATGCTTGGGATAAAATAGAACCATGGCTACCAATCAAATACACTGTAGATCCATGTCAAATAACTATAAAGAGTATCTGCGAATAATACACAGCGGAGCTACATCTCGAAATCAGAAAGATATACATATAGAGTACCCATCTTCCAGAAGCTGATTCGACCTGATGGATGTACTTCAGAGCTCGAGCAACAACTTCAAAATCTTATAAAACTCGGGTAGGAGTGTAATATGAGTGTACAACTACACTACCCAGAGGTCTTCGACGACTCATCGGTTATGGACTTGATAATATTGATGATCGGACTGAAGGCTTCAGTGATTTCGAACAAGGACTTGATTGGACGTTCAGGATGGTCGGGTATGCGGACAAGAGACATATTGCAGAGGGGCTGACTCGGGCTTAGTGACAAACTTCCCTTGGATAATAGCACGACAAGTGATAAGAATCGGGCAACATATATGTTAATCATAAGTCTATGAAGCAGGAGGCAACGCAAACTCTCTATATGTTTGGAAGAGTAACCAAACGGTGGAGGACACAACTCTATATAGCAAGAAAAAGCTTCGTAAGGTCGTACTACATCCCATAGTCTGATGATCAAACAGACAGATGTGCTTTATCCAAGGGTGATTCATTATGCTGCCAATAAAGAAAATACTTTTCTCATCCTCTTTTTGGGGTATATTTGATTTTTTTTGTTCTTTTTTATCATTTTTTAAAAAGAATAAAGGAATATTACGTTACAATGGAGGAATGAGTACTGCAAACATACAAGCTCAAGGCATAAGGACAAGACTGATGTTCTGGTAAAATGATACTCGGGGAAAATCCTCCGGCGGCCAAAGGTGTTAAGACGCAGAAGCAAACTGTCACGAGGCTGGTGGATAAGGTATGCAAATGCGGTTAATAGAACACACAATGGTAACGTCCTTCGATGTAAGTTTAACGAGCCCACAGAAGGTAAGCTCGGTGGTTTTTCATATTTAGAGAGTCTGAAAAAACATAAAAGGAGACTCCGCTGGGGTACATTTTTTGACAATAGTCTAACCGGTTCAAAAAAGGGATAAACTAGCACCGATTAGACGTCAAGTCAAAACCATTTTAACTAGTGTGACAAGGACAAGATCACTCGGCCATTTTTTCACTTTTAAGGAGTCTGAAAAAAGCTTAACTATGGACTCCGTCAGGAATATTCTTCTGGACCAATTTAACGAGTGTGAAAGAATAAGGTCACTCGACGATATTTTCAATTTTAGGGAGTCTGAAAAGAGCTTAACTATGGACTCCCTCGGGCCCGAAAAATGGATAAAATCATACCTGAGATTACTCTTCTAAAGAATGAGAATTCGATAGAGTATACCTTTGTTCGTACAGTTGACCGTCCGGACCGAAAAAGGGGTAAACTACTGTCGGACATACGTGACTTCAAATTTCAGTTTAACGAGCGTGAAAGGCCACAAGATCGCTCGGCAATCTTTTCATTTTTAGAGGGTCTGAAAAGGGCTTAAAAGGAGACCCGTTTAAGGGATGTTCTTCTGGACCAATTTAACGAGTGTGAAGAAACAAGGTCACTCGGCAATATTTTCATCTTTAAGGAGTCTGAAAAGGGCTTAAAGAAGACTCCATAATGGTTACTTTTCTCAGTTAATACGGACGAGATCGAAAAGCATAAATGCAGTCTCGCCGGATGTTGCTTTCGGATCTCAAAACGAGCATGAAAAACAACAAAGTTAGCTCATGATAGACTCTTTGTGGGTCGATGCCTGGCATCTCCTCGGGGGAGCTGTATGCTCCGACGAAAACATTGTCTATGACGCCAAGGGTTCTGGAGATATTGATAGGTATCGTTTCAGCAATGGTTGCCATATTACCATCAGCATAGACCTTGTGTGTAGCTAAGGGATTGGTATGACAAGACCTATCTCCAGTCATAGTCCCGGTGAATTCTCCTGCTTTGATTTAGCTTAACTTTGGGAGAAAGTATGATCTGTGATGAAGATCTTCCCAAGGTTTGTTTGGACTAGTCATTGCTTCGATTACTGCTTCGTCAGAAGGAAAGACTAAGTCTAACGAATCGACGTTAGCAAGAGAACCCTGAGCCCAAATAGGCTCTAGAAGTGGATCTAATTCTTGTGCGGGAGTCGGATCAGGGTTAGTTGAAGCTTGATGGACTAAAGAGTATGCTACTTCAGTGGCTGACAAGGGCATGGACATGCCAGGGTGCCCTGTCTCATCCATCGTGGCTGATGGGGAAGGAAGAATCCAATGATCCTCAAAGTAAGTCATGCGAAACGACGAAACTTGAAAAATCTCAACCTTATGGTGACTAGATATAAATTTGACATCGTCATGAGGAGGTGGGTAATCGAAGGTACCCATCAAGGATGGGCACAAACCAACTCCTACGTTAACGAAACCTGGTTGAGGATTATCTATCATTGGGACTGTGGATGCCCCCAAAGCTGGGTCGGGTCTGGAGAAGGACAGTTGATCGATGGTCACTATCCGACCCTCGTGTGGAAACAACAAGACTCGAAAAACGGTAGCAACCACAACTTGCATAGCATAAGTCCAATTCCGTCCTAACAAGAGGTTATAGTCGAGGGGAGCATCGACTACCTCTACTTCGACACACACGGTTTTCCCTCCTAACTGCACAGGGAAAGAAGGAACGATGCCATGTGGTCGGAAAGAACGACCGTCGAACGCAGTGAGGAGAGTAGGTGATGGAGACAAAGCGGGTTGGCTTATGGCCTTCCAACATGCTAACGACATAACGCATGTCGAGGCGCCCTCGTCGACCACCGTGCGGAAGATATTCCGTGTAAAAAATTTTGTGGGATGAGCCACTACTATATAAAACGCTACGTGGTAAAGCATACGAGGTTTTAAGTCGGTTGTATCTAGCATTATGGTACCCAGATTACAAGTCTCAGTAGAGCCCAAAGCAGTTAACAAGGATTTCCTCTGAGCAGGGCAGCTTTGGAGGACCTCCAAAGCAGACATCGCACAAGGGGTTTGTGATAAATCTTCCACCACAGAGTAGTTCTGGGTGGCCCTTGTGTTTGGGTTGTGAGAATATTTTTTAAATGCACCCTTTGGAATGCGTGTCATTGTTTCTCCCAACGTCTTCTCGATCTGTAGAGGAAGAGATGGGAGATCAACTTCTTTACCCTTATCAGAAGTGCTTGGTTTACTATAGTCGTGCGCTCTAGTCGTTATGAAAGCATCACCTCTAACCATATATACGTTCGCGGATGAGGGATTGTTTGGAGGAGGGTAGGCTTCTTGGCTGCCCCCTTCTGTACTTGTAGAGGCTTGAGTTAAATTTTGCCCATGTTGAAAAGGATTAGCCAACACTGCCTGTTGTTGTTGTGTGACAAACTTCTGGGCCTCTGCAAGTCGAGGACAAAGATGGGTCGGGTGGTCTTCCACACACAATTTGCATGGATACCTCGCCTTTCGTTTTTCTGTAGTGTCCTCGCCAACATTATCAGTGGGTTTTTTATCCCCCTTACCCTTCTTTCATTTTTTTTCTTCCCTTCAGGATGTTGGGTGGCCTTCGAGTTAGTCGACTGCACGGAGTGTACTTCCAATGTTTGGGTAGGAGGAGGAGTCGAAGCAGTAGTTTGGCTAGTCGTTGTGTGTTGTATAGATAATTGTTGCAACTGTTTTGTCAATTGCTCAGCGGGATTGGTTTTTGTTGAACCAACAATACCATCGGCATGGGGTCCAGTTCTCTGTCTAGTTTTATCTAGTATCGATCGTGATGCATCCGGCAGGATGTTGTATAATAAACCAAACTGAGAATAGATGAGCTCAAACTGTTGAGCCCTCATGATGGCATCTTCTTCGGAGAAAACTCTGGAAGTCGCGACGTCTTTGAATAATTGTGGGACCAAAGACTTAAGGAACCACTCAAGCAAGAATGCTGGTGGGACTGGTACTTTGATTAGACTCTTCCGGCGTCTCCACTCTCAGATATGATCAGAGATATGGTTCGCTATTTTCTGTTTGAAATTGGCGAGCATCTCTGTGCCAATGTCGTATCTCACAGGTAACTGGAAATGGTTAAGGAAGGCCATCGCCAATTCACCAAAAGAAGAGTATCTTGAGCAATCGAGCTCGATGTACCATTTCGCGGCACTCCTGATATGAGTACGTTGAAACAATCGCAACTGTACAGAGTCATCTTTCAATGAGTTAGATGAACACCAAAGATGGAAGGTAGTCACATGATCACCTAGATCTTCATTAGGCTTGGCCTCAAACTTTGGAATGTCTGAAGGCAACTTCGTTGGCATAGGAGGCCAACGTGGATTGTCACAAATAGGATCATTTAACAACCTTGTAAAATCTGGCAAGTGTAAAGTTGCCAGGAATGGTAGTTTGGGTTGCTGCTGATAACCTGGGAAAAAGGGTCCTGGAGTTTGACTGGCACCAGGTTGGCAGGAAAAGTTTGGCTGCTAGCCTGGATTTTGGTAGAAACCATGTGTAACACACCCACTATCATAATTTTTTTTAAAACTTTCGATTAATCTCCCACAAGTGAGAAATCTCCAGAAACCGGCATTTGCGAAATGCCAACCCCTGGTTAAATATCGGGATTCAGGGTTTCTAATGTCAACTCATTCACCCCCATGACTCGCGATCCTCCGTATTCCGATGCGCTCCTCATGCATTAGCTCCCCAGGCCAAGCCTGTGGTTCACTGCCTTTACGGCCGTGGTCTTACTTCCTCTCAGGCAACTCCTATCGGAGTTTCGGGTTTCCTGATATCGCAATTCACGAGTCCTTGGAACTCACGATTCTCCGATCCCCTATATGCCCCTAACGCATTAGCCCTCTAGGCTAGCTCCGTTCTCATGTGACCTTCTACCATATTTCCACCATTCTATAGCTACCCATCGGGGTTTCGGGGTTTATGATGTCGCGATGCACATGCCTTCGCAAATTCTGATTCCCCGATCCCCGATGCCACGGGGCGTGAACTCACGGCCAAGCTTGATCTTCCGACATTTGTCCCTTGTTCCGGCGCCTATGGCCAACACTTCTTATGATGGCGTGGAGTGACACCTGTCCTCCACTAGGGTACTATAACTAGGGGACCGTCGCGTTTCAGGATTTCGCGATTCCTCCTGTCATGAATTTCTTGTCATCGAGAATCCCGAATTGCCGAACCCCGAACCCTCGGGATCTTCTAACACGCGTCCTCGTCATGAATGGTTCAGATCTCATCGGGAAATCGCGGGTCGCGATTTCCTGATGCACAATTTCCTTACCATCGAAAACTCCGATGAACAACACTCTGAAGGCACCCGATCTTTTGCCACCTGTCCCTGCTGTTTGATGGCTCAGATCTTGTCGAGGTTTTCACTTGGATTTCCCCGAGTACTTGTCCACGGAAATGTCGATCTCCCGATGTCAAATATTTTGATTCCCCTCCAGATCTCCCGACACGCGTCATGCATAATGGACGATCCAGATTCAATCGGTAAATCGCATATCGCGATTTCATTGTGCAACGGTTCTACACTCCTAAAATCCCCGATGAGTGAAATCCCGATGCCTCCCAGAACGCCGACACGTGTCCTACCGAGATCTACGGCTAGGACTCTTCCTTTGCACGCTAGAGTTTAGCTCCGGTGCAACTCTTCCCGATCCAACGGTTTACGGGATTTCTACTCCAGATCTAATGGCTCAAATCACTTCCTCGCACGTCTACCCCTGCGCTTAACCCCTGCGCAGCGTCTCCGGATTCAACGGCTGTCGGGTAATGTGAACCGAGATCTAACGGTCTAGATTCGTTCTTTTGGGTCTTGGGGTTTACGATCCCAATTTCTCATTGCTCACGATGAGAGAGGGCAAGGCATGTAACGCCTGCGTTACTTTCATCAATCTAATGGTTGTGAATGACTATGGTTCACTCCGACGAGATCTCAT